>CM032119.1:22500-245000 GCA_018894105.1 Jacaranda mimosifolia | reverse complement strand
ACACAAACGCACATATCCACACCCACCCACCAACACACACACACTCACACACTCACGTTCAATAACATGTGAATAAGCAAGAAAATTGGACAAACAAGATATTTGGTTGTATTATCATTATATATGTCATATATACTAAGGATTTTTGAATATATTTTTATTATTTTTTATTTTTTGAAGTCGAAATTTCAAAAAATTTTCCAAGGGGTATATATTTGAGTTTCTTTAAGCAAAATATTTTACTTTCTATTCACAATTTCAGACACACCCGTACGTTAATCCACGCAGGCACACACACATACACCCACACACACAAACACACACACTTTCTCACACACACGCAAGCACACTCACGCACACACACACACACACACACACACACATACTCACACACTCAGACACATGCACAAACTCACGTTCAATAACAAATGAATATGTAAGAAAATTTAATAAACAAGATATTTGGTTGTATTTTCATTATTTAAGAAAATTTCGAAGGGGTATATTTGTGATTTTTTTTGAGCTACATATTTTATTTTCTATTCACAATTTCATATGCACCCAACCCTAAATTTCAGATACATTTTATTTTCAATACACCCACACTCCCGCACGCACACACGCACACACACACACACAAACACACATATCCACACACACACACACACACATGCACACTCTCTCACACACACACTCACACACATGCACAAACTCACGTTCAATAACAAATGAATATATAATAAAATTTAATTAACGAGATATTTGGTTGTATCTTCATTATTTAAGAAAATTGCGAAGGGGTATATATATGATTTTTTTTAGCCACATATTTTATTTTTGATTCACAAATTCATACGCACCCACCCCAAAATTTCAGACATATATTTTATTTTAAATACACTCGCACCCATCCACACACACAAACACACACACGCACACACATGCACACAGCCATATACACACACTCGCACACACAAATTAATAAGCAAACACACATACCCACACTCACACATACACACACACACACATGCACACACTCACGTTCAATAACAAACGAATAAGCAAGAAAATTTAATAAACAAGATATTTGGCTGTATTTCCATTATTTGTCATATATATTAAGAATTTTCGTATATATTTTTACTATTTTCAATTTTTTGAACTTGAAATTTGAAGAAATTTGCCAAGGGGTGTATATATGATTTTTTTGTAGCAAAATATTTTATTTTCTACTCATAATTTCAGACACACCCACATGTAAATCCACGCAAGCACAAACACACACACACACACACACACACGCATGCACACACACATGCACACACACAGACTCACACACAAGCACAAACTCATGTTCAATACCAAATAAATATGTAAGAAAATTTAATAAACAAGATATTTGGTTGTATTTTCATTATTTAAGAAAATTGCAAAGGGGTATATATATGATTTTTTTTGAAACATATATTTTATTTTCTATTCCCAATTTCATACGCACCCACTAGTAAATTTCAGACACATATTTTATTTTAAATACACCCCCCCACACACACACACGCACACACACACACATGCACACACACACACAGTCACGTTCAATAACAAGTGAATAACCAACAAAATTTAATAAACCAGATCTTCAATTGTATTTTCATTATTTACGCAATATATATTAAGGATTTTTGAATATATTTTTAATATTTTCTATTTTTTGAACTAGAAATTGCAAGAAATTTTCCAAAGGGTATATCTATATTATTTTTTTTGAAGCAAAATATTTTATTTTCTATTCACAATTTCAGACCCACCAAAGCCTAAATCCACACAGGCACACACACTTACACTCGCATGCTCACACACACACACACACACACACACTCACATACACAAACACACAGACACACACACTCACACACATGTACAAACTCACGTTCAATAACAAATGAATATGTAAAAAAATTTAATAAACAAGATATTTGGTTGAATTTTCATTATTTAAAAAAAATGCGAATGGGTATTTATATGGCTTTTTTAAGCCACATATTTTATTTTCTATTCACAATTTCATACGCACCCACCCCTAAATTTCAGACACATATTTTATTTTCTATACACCCACACCCCCGCACGCGCACACACACACACACGCACACACACATGCAAACACACATATCCACACCCAGCCACACACACATGTTCAATAACATGTGAATAAGCAAGAAAATTTAAGAAATAAGATATTTGGTTGTATTTTCATTATTTACGTCACATATACTAAGGATTTTTGAATATATTTTTATTATTTTTTTATTTTTTGAAACTGAAATTTCAAGAAATTTTCCAAGGGGTGTATATTTGAGTTTTTTTAAGCAAAATATTTTATTTTCTATTCACAATTTCAGACACACCCATACGTTAATCCACGCAGGCACACACACATACACCCACACACACTCTCACGCACACACACACACACACTCACACACTCAGACACATGCACAAACTCACGTTCAATAACAAATGAATATGTAAGAAAATTTAATAGACAAGATATTTGGTTGTATTTTCATTATTTAAGAAAATTCCGAAGGGGTATATATGTGATTTTTTTTAGCTGCATATTTTATTTTCTATTCACAATCTCATATGCACCCAACCCTAAATTTCAGACACATTTTATTTTCAATATACCCACAATCCCGCACGCACACATGCACACACACACACTCGCACACACAGAAACACACACATTCACACACACTCACGCACATGCACAAACTCACGTTCAATAACAAATGAATATGTAATAAAATTTAATAAACGAGATATTTTGTTGTATCTTCATTATTTAAGAAAATTGCGAAGGGGTACATATATAATTTTTTTTTGGCCACATATTTTATTTTCTATTCACAATTTCATACGCACCCACCACAAAATTTCAGACACATATTTTATTTTAAATACACCCACACCTACACACACACACAAACACACACACGCACACACATACACATATACACACAGGCACACATGTGCACAACCATATACACACACTCGCACACACAAACAAATACGCAAACATACAGATACCCACACTCACACACACACACATGCACACACTCACATTCAATAAGAAACGAATAAGCAAGAAAATTTAATAAACAAGATATTTGGCTGTATTTCCATTATTTACGTCATATATATTAGAATTTTAGTATATATTTTTACTATTTTCAATTTTTTGAACTTGAAATTTCAAGAAATTTGCCAAGAGGAGTATATATGATTTTTTTGTCGCAAAATATTTTATTTTCTGTTCATAATTTCAGACACACCCACACGTAAATCCACGCAAGCACACACACACATACACACGCACGCACACACACATGCACACACACTGACTCACACAGACACTCACACACAAGCACAAACTCAAGTTCAATACCAAATAAATATGTAAGAAAATTTAATAAACAAGATATTTGGTTGTATTTTCATTATTTAAGAAAAATGCGAAGGCATATATATATGTTTTTTTTTGAGCCACATATTTTATTTTCTATTCACAATTTCATACGCACCCACCCCTAGATTTCAGACAAATATTTTATTTTAAATACACCCACACATACACACACATCGCACACACACACACACAGTCACGTTCAATAACAAGTGAATAAACAAGAAAATTTAATAGACCAGATCTTCAGTTGTATTTTCATTATTTACGCAATATATATTAAGGATTTTCGAATATATTATTAATATTTTCTATTTTTTAAACTGGAAATTTCAAGAAATTTTCCAAAGGGTATATATATGATTTTTTTTGAAGCAAAATATTTTATTTTTTATTCACAATTTCAGACACACCAACGCCTAAATCCACACGGGCACACACACATACACACACACGCGCGCGCGCACACACAAACACACACTCACACACATGTACAAACTGACGTTCAATAACGAATGAATATGTACGAATATTTAATAAATAAGATATTTGGCAGTATTTTCATTATTTAAAAAATTGCGAAGGGGTATATATATGATTTTTTTTTTTAGCCACCTATTTTATTTTTTATTCACAATTTCATACGCACCCACCCCTAAATTTCAGACACATATTTTATTTTCAATACACCCACACTCCCACACGCACATACACACATATCCACACCCACCCACACACTCACACACACACACACTCACACACACTCACGTTCAATAACATGTGAATAACCAAGAAAATTTAAGAAACAGGATATTTGGTTGTATTTTCGTTATTTACGTCATATATACTAAGTAGAAATTTCAAGAAAATTTCCAAGGGGTATATATATGAATTTTTTTAAGCAAAATATTTTATTTTTTATTCACAATTTCAGACACACCGGTACGTAAATCCACGCAGGCACACACACAAACACACACACTCTCACACTCACGCGCACACGCACGCACACACACACACCCACACACTAATACACATATACAAACTCACGTTCAATAACAAAAGAAAATGTAAGAAAATTTAATAAACAAGATATTTGGTTGTATTTTCATTATTTTTGAAAATTCCAAAGGGGTATATTTGTGATTTTTTTTGAGCTACATATTTTATTTTCTATTCACAATTTCATATGCACCCAACCCTAAATTTCAGCACTCCCGCACGCACACACGCACACACACACACAAACACATACACACACTCGCACAAACACACACACGCACGCACACACTCACACACACACTCACACTCACACACATGCACAAACTCACGTTCAATAACAAATGAATACGTAATAAAATTTAATAAACGAGATATTTGGTTGTGTCTTCATTATTTAAGAAAATTGCGATCGGTATATATATGATTTTTTTTAGCCACATATTTTATTTTCTATTCACAATTTCATACGCACCCACCTCAAAATTTCAGACACATATTTTATTTTAAATACACCCACACACACAGACACAAACACACACACGCACACACATACACATATACACACAGGCACACATGCACACAGCCATATACACACATTCGCGCACACACAAACAAATATGCAAACACACACATACCCACACTCACACACACACACACATGCACACACTCACGTTGAATAACAAATGAATAAGCAAGAAAATTTAATAGACAAGATATTTGGCTGTATTTCCAATATTTATGCCATATATATTAAGAATTTTCGTATATATTTTTACTATGTTAAATTTTTTGAACTTGAAATTTCAAGAAATTTGCCAAGGGGTGTATATATGATTTTTTTTCTAGCAAAATATTTTATTTTCTACTCATAATTTCAGACACCCATACGTAAATCCACGCAAGCGCACACACACATACACGCACACGCACATACACATGCACACACACAGACTCACACACACACTCACACACTCACACACAAGCACAAACACACGTTCAGTACCAAATAAATATGTAAGAAAATTTAATAAACAAGATATTTGGTTGTATTTTCATTATTTAAGAAAATTGCGAAGGGGTTTATATATGATTTTTTTTGGGGCACATATTTTATTTTCTATTCCCAATTTTATACGCACCCACCCCTAAATTCCAAACACATATTTTATTTTAAATACACCTAGCCACACACACACACACACATGCACATATACACACAAGCACACACGCACACATGCACATAGCCATATACACACACTCGCACACACACAAACAAATACGCAAACACACATATAGCAACACTCACACACACACACATGCACACACTCATGTTCAATAACAAATGAATAAGCAAGAAAATTTAATAAACAAGATATTTGGCTGTATTTCCATTATTTAAGTCGTATATATTAAAAATTTTCGTATATATTTTTAATATTTTTAATATTTTGAACTTGAAATTTCAAGAAATTTGCCAATGGGTGTATTTATGATTTTTTTGTAGCAAAATATTTTATTTTCTATTCATAATTTCTGACATACCCACACGTAAATCCATGCAAGCACACACACATACACGCGCACGCACACACACAGACTCTCACACACACTCTCACACACACACACACAAGCACAAACTCACGTTCAATACCAAATAAATATGTATGAAAATTTAATAAACAAGATATTTGGTTGTATTTTCATTATTTAAGAAAATTGCGAAAGGGGTATATATTTGATTTTTTTTACCCACATATTTTATTTCCTATTCACAATTTCAGACACACCCACACTTAAATTTCAGACACATATTTTATTTTCTATACACCCACACTCCCGCACACACACACACACACATAACCATACACACACAAACATACACACACATAACCATACACACACATGCACACACACATATACACACACTCGCACACACACAAAAACATACGCAAACACACCCATACCTCCCCCACCACACACACAGTCACGTTCGATAACAAGTGAATAAGCAAGAAAATTTAATAAACCAGATATTTGGTTGTATTTTCATTATTTACGTCATATATATTAAGGATTTTTGAATATATTTTTAATATTTTCTATTTTTTGAACTAGAAATTTCAAGAAATTTTCCAAAGGGTATATATATGATTTTTTTTGAAGCAAAATATTTTATTTTCTATTCACAATTTCAGACCCACCAACGCCTAAATCCACATAGGCACACACACATACACTCGCACATACACACACACACACGCGCGAGCACACACACAAACACACACTCACACACATGTACAAACTGACGTTCAATAACGAATGAATATGTACGAAAATTTAATAAACAAGATATTAGGTTGAATTTTCATTATTTAAAAAAATTGCGAAGAGGTATATATATGATTTTTTTTAGCCACCTATTTTATTTTCTATTCACAATTTCATACACACCCACCCCAAAATTTCAGACACATATTTTATTTTCAATACACCCACACTCCCGCATGCACATACACACTCGCACACACACACACACACACACACAAACACGCACACATACACATACACTCACATGCACACATGCATACGCAAACACACACATACCCACACTCACACACTCGCACAGACACAAACACATACGCAAACACACACATACCCACACTCACACACTCGCACAGACACAAACACATACGCAAACACACACATACCCACACTCACACACACACACATGCATACACTCACGTTCAATAACAAACGAATAAGCAAGAAAATTTAATAAACAAGATATTTGGCTGTATTTCCATTATTTACGTCACATATATTAAGAATTTTTGGACATATTTTTACTATTTAAGATTTTTTGAACTTGAAATTTTATGAAATTTGCCAAGGGAATATATATGATTTTTTTTGAAACAAAATATTTTATTTTCTATTCACAATTTCAGACTCACCAACGTTTAAGTCCGCACAGGCGCACACACATACACCTCCACACACACACATGCGCGCGAAGACACACACACTTGTGAACACACACACACTCACACACACGCACACGCACACACACACACACACACACACACACACTCACACACGTGCACAAACTCATGTTCAATAACAAATGAATATGTAAGAAAATTTAATAAACAAGATATTTGGTTGTATTTTCATTATTTGAGAAAAATTCGAATAGGTATATATATGATTTTTTTTTGGCCACATATTTTATTTTCTATTCACAATTTCATACGCACCCATGCCTAAATTTCAGACACATATTTTATTTTCAATACACACACACACTCCTGCACTCACAGAGACACACACATCTACACACACACACAGATACACACACTCACACACACACAAACACACACTCATGTTCAATAACATGTGAATAAGCAAGAAAATTTAAGAAACAAGATATTTGGTTGTATTTTCATTATTTACATCATATATTTTAAGTATTTTTGAACATATTTTTATTATTTGTTGAATCAGAAATTTCAAGAAATTTTCCAAGGGGTATATATATGATTTTTTTTGAAGCAAAATATTTTATATTCTATTCACAATTTCAGACACACCCGTACGTAAATCCATGCAGGCACACACACATAGACCCTCACACACAGACACACACACTCACACACATATAAATGATTTTTTTTAGCCACATATTTTATTTTCTGTTCACATTTTGATATGCACCCACCACTAAATTTCAGACACATATTTTATTTTGAATACACCCACACTCTCGCTCGCATACACACAGACACACACATTCACACACTCGCACACACACAAACACACATGCAAACATATACATATCCACACTCACACACACATGCACACACACAGACAAACACACACACTCACACACTCACGTTCAATAACATGTGAATAAGCAAGAAAATTAATGAAACAAGTTATTTGGTTGTATTTTCATTATTTACGTCATATATATTTAGTATTTTTGAATATATTTTTATTATTTTCTATTTTTTGAATGAGAAATTTCAAGAAATTTTCCAAGGGGGTATATATATGATTTTTTTTATCCAAAATATTTTATTTTTTACTGACAATTTTAGACACACCAACGCCAAAATCCACACAGGCACACACACATGCACTCGCACACACGCAAACACACACGCGTGCGCACACACCCAAACGCACACACTCGCACAGACAAACACACACACATACACTTACACAAACTCACACACACATGCACACACACACACACACACACACACTCACACTCACACACACACACATGCACAAACTCACATTCAATAACAAATCAATAAGTAAACACACCCATACGCACACTCACACACATGTACCCACACTCCCGCACACACGCACACACACACACACACAAACGTACACGCACATACACATACACACACATGCACACACACAGATACACACACTCGCATACGCACAAACACATACACAAACACACCCACACGCACACACACACACACACACACACACGCACACACACTCACACGCACACACAGTCATGTTCAATAACAAGTGAATAAGCAAGAAAATTTAATAAACCAGATATTTGATTGTATTTTCATTATTTACGCCATATATATTAAGGATTTTCGAATATATTTTTATTATTTTCTATTTTTTCAACTAGTAATTTCAAGAAAATTTCCAAAGGTTATATATATGATTTTTTTTGAAGCAAAATATTTTATTTTTTATTCACAATTTCAGACACACCAGCGCTTAAATCCACACAGGCACATACACACACACTCACACACACAAACACACACACGCACACACACACACACACACTCACACACACATGTACAAACTCACGTTCAATAAACAAGATATTTGGTTGTATTTTCATTATTTAAGAAAATTGCGAAGGGGTATATATATGAATTTTTTTGAGCCACCTATTTTATTTTCTATTCACAATTTCGTACGCACCGACCCCTAAATTTCAGACACATATGTTATTTTCTATACATCCACACTCCGGCATACAGACACCCACACGCACACATATACACGCACTCGCACTCGCACACACACAAACACATACGCAAACACACATGCACCCACACGCACACACATGCACACACTCACGTTCAATAACAAACGAATAAGCAAGAAAATTTAATAAACAAGATATTTGGCGGTATTTTCATTATTTACATCACATATATTAAGAATTTTCGTATATATTTTTACTATTTAAAATTTTTTGAACTTAAAATTTCAAGAAATTTGCCAAGGGTATATATATGATTTTTTTTGAAGCAAAATATTTTATTTTCTATTCACAATTTCAGACACACCGACGTTTAAGTCCGCACAGGCGCACACATATACACCTTCACACACACAAACACATACACATACACACTTGCTCACACACATACACATACACACACACACACACGCACACACTCACACACACATTCTCACACACTCACACACGTGCACAAACTCACGTTCAATAACAACTGAATATGTAAGAAACTTTAATAAACAAGATATTTGGTTGTATTTTCATTATTTAAGAACAATGCGAATGGGTATATATATGATTTTTTTAGCCACATATTTTATTTTCTATTCACAATTTCATGCACACCCACCCCTAAATTTTGGATACATATTTTATTTTCTATACACCCACACTCCCGCACACACACACACACACCCAAAAACATACACGCACATACACACGCGCACACACGCACACACACATATACACACACAAACACATACACAAACACATCCACACGCACACTCACACACACATGCATGCAGACATACGCACACACACACACACAGTCACGTTCAATAACAAGTGAATAAGCAAGAAAATTTAATAAACCAGATATTTGGTTGTGTTTTCATTATTTACGCCATATATATTAATGATTTTTGAATATATTTTTATTATTTTCTATTTTTTGAACTAGAAATTTCAAGAAATTTTCCAAGGGGTATATAAATGATTTTTTTTTAGGCAAAATATTTTATTTTTTATTCACAATTTCAGACACACCAACGCCTAAATCCACACAGACGCACACACATACACTTGCACACACACACACACACACACACACACATGTACAAACTCGCGTTCAATAACGAATGAATATGTAAGAAGATTTAATAAATAAGATATTTGGTTGTATTTTCATTATTTAAGAAAATTGCGAAGGGGTATATATATGATTTTTTTTGAGCCACCTATTTTATTTTCTATTCACAATTTCATATGCACCCACCCCAAAATTTCAGACACATATTTTATTTTCTATACACCCACACTCCCGCACACAGACATACACACACACACAAACATACACGCATATGCACACACACATATACACAATCTCGCACACATACAAACCCATACGCAGACACACACATACCCACATTCACACACACACACACACATGCACACGCTCACGTTCAATAACAAGCGAATAAGCAAGAAAGTTTAATAAACAAGATATTTGGCTGTATTTCCATTATTTACGTCACATATATTAAGAATTTTCGTATATAATTTTACTATTTAAAAATTTTTGAACTTGAAATCTCAAGAAATTTGCCAAGGGTAAATATATGATTTTTTTCTAAGCAAAATATTTTATTTTCTATTCACAATTTTAGACACGCCAACGATTAAGCCCGCACAGGTGCACACATATACACCTCCACACACACACACGCGCGCGCGCACACACACACACACACGCTTGCTCACACACATACACGCACACACACGCACACACTCACACACACATTCTCACACACGTGCACAAACTCACGTTCAATAACAAATGAATATGTAAGAAAATTTAATAAAAAAGATATTTGGTTGTATTTTCATTATTTAAGAAAAATGCGAATGGGTACATATATGATTTTTTTAGCCACATATTTTATTTTCTATTCACAATTTCATACACACCCACCCCTAAATTTTGGACACATATTTTATTTTCTATACACCCACACCCACACTCCCACACACACACACACACACACACACACACACACACAAACATACACGCACATACACATACACACACATGCTCACACACATATACACACACTCGCAAACACACAAGTACACCCATACGCACACTCACACACACACATGCACACCCACTCACACACACACACATTCACAAACACATACACATACACAAACACACCTATACGCACACTCTCTCTCTCACACACACACACAGTCACGTCCAATAACAAGTGAATAAGCTAGAAAATTTAATAAACTTGATATTTGGTTGTGTTTTCATTATTTACGCCATATATCTTAAGGATTTTTGAATATATTTTTATTATTTTCTATTTTGTGAACAAGAAATTTCAAGAAATTTTCCAAGGGGTATATATATGATTTTTTTTGAAGCAAAATATTTTATTTTCTATTCACAATTTCAGACACACCAACGCCTAAATCCACACTAGCACACACACACACAAACACGCGCGCACACAATCACACACACATTCTCACACACTCACACACATGCACAAACTCACGTTCAATAACAAAGGAATACGTAATAAAATTTAATAAATAAGATATTTGGTTGTATTTTCATTATTTAAGAAAAATGCCAATGGGGGTATATATATGATTTTTTTTAGCCACATATTTTATTTTCTATTCCCGATTTCTCACACACCCATCCCTAAATTTTAGACACATATTTTATTTTCTGTACACCCACACACCCACACATACACACACACACACACACACACAAAAACATACACGCACATACACATACACACACTTGCACACACACAAACACATGCACAAACACATACACATGCACACACACGCGCGCACACACACACACTCACACACACACACACACAGTCACGTTCAATAACAAGTGAATAAGCAGGAAAATTTAATAAACCTGATATTTGGTTCTATTTTCATTATTTACGCCATATATATTAAGGATTTTCTAATATATTTTTTTTATTTTCTATTTTTTGAAATAGAAATTTCAAGAGATTTGCCAAGGGTATATATATGATTTTTTTTGAAGCAAAATATTTTAATTTCTATTCACAATTTCAGACACACCAACGCCTAAATCCACACAAGCACACACACATATACTTGCACACATGCACACACACACAAACACACACACTCACCCTCACAAACACACACATGCGCACACACACACACACATGTACAAACTCACATTCGATAACAAATGAATATGTAAGAAAATTTAATAAACAAAATATTTGGATGTATTTTCATTATTTAAGAAAATTGCGAAGGGGTATATATATGAACTTTTTTGAGCCACCTATTTTATTTTCTATTCACAATTTCATACACACCCACCCCTAAATTTCAGACACATATTTTATTTTCTATACACCCACACACAAACATACACACACTCGCACACACACAAACATATACACAAACACACACACACACAAACATACACACACATACACATACACACACATGTGCACACACATATACATACACTCGCACACACACAAACACATACGCAAACACACACACACACACATGCACACACTCACGTTCAATAACAAACGAATAAGCAAGAAAATTTAATAAACAAGATATTTGGCTGTATTTCAATTATTTATGTCGCATATATTAGGAATTTTCGTATGTATTTTTATTATTTAAAATTTTTTGAACTTGAAATTCCCGAAAATTTGCCGGGGGTATATATATGATTTTTTTTAAGCAAAATATTTTATTTTTTATTCACAATTTTAGACACACCAACGTTTAAGTCTGCGCAGGCACACACATATACACCTCCACACACACACACACATGCGTACACACAAACACACACACACAGAGACTCGCTCACACACATACACACATACACGCACACACTCACACACACATTCTCACACACTCACACACGTGCAAAAACTCACGTTTAATAACAAATGAATATGTAAGAAAATTTAATAAACAAGATATTTGGTTGTATTTTCATTATTTAAGAAAAATGCGAATGGGTACATATATGATTTCTTTTAGCCACATATTTTATTTTCGTTTCACAATTTCATACATACCCACCCCTAAATTTCAAACAAATATTTTATTTTCAATACACACGCACTCCCGCCCGCGCGCACACTCGCACACACTTACACTCAATAACATGTGAATAAGCAAGAAAATTTAAGAAACAAGATATTTAGTTGTATTTTCATAATTTACGCCATATATATTAAGGATTTTTGAATATATTTTTATTACTTTCTATTTTTTGAACTAGAAATTTCAAGAGATTTTCAAGGGGTATATATATGATTTTTTTAGAAGCAAAATATTTTGTTTTCAATTCACAATTTTAGACACAGCAACACCTATTTTTTTTTTGAATTCACAATTTCATACGCACCCACCCCTAAATTTCAGACACATATTTATTTTCTATACACCCAAACTCCCGCACACACACACACAAACACACACACACACACACACACACTCGCATACACACAAACACACACTCACACTCGCATACACACAAACACACACTCACACACACACACACCCACACTCACACACACACACACTCACATTCAATAACAAACGAATAAGCAAGAAAATTTAAAAAACAAGATATTTAGCTGTATTTCCATTATTTACGTCACATATATTAAGAATTTTCGTATATATTTTTACTATTTAAAATTTTTTGAACTTAAAATTTCAAGAAATTTGCCAAGGGTATATATATGATTTTTTTTGAAGCAAAATATTTTATTTTCTATTCACAATTTCAGACACACCGACGTTTAAGTCCGCACAGGCGCACACATATACACCTTCACACACACAAACACATACACATACACATACACACTTGCTCACACACATACACATACACACACACACACACGCACACACTCACATGCACATTCTCACACACTCACACACGTGCACAAACTCACGTTCAATAACAACTGAATATGTAAGAAACTTTAATAAACAAGATATTTGGTTGTATTTTCATTATTTAAGAACAATGCGATTGGGTATATATATGATTTTTTTAGCCACATATTTTATTTTCTATTCACAATTTCATGCACACCCACCCCTAAATTTTGGATACATATTTTATTTTCTATACACCCACACTCCCGCACACACACACACACACCCAAAAACATACACGCACATACACACGCGCACACACGCACACACACATATACACACACAAACACATACACAAACACATCCACACGCACACTCACACACACATGCATGCAGACATACGCACACACACACACACAGTCACGTTCAATAACAAGTGAATAAGCAAGAAAATTTAATAAACCAGATATTTGGTTGTGTTTTCATTATTTACGCCATATATATTAATGATTTTTGAATATATTTTTATTATTTTCTATTTTTTGAACTAGAAATTTCAAGAAATTTTCCAAGGGGTATATAAATGATTTTTTTTTAGGCAAAATATTTTATTTTTTATTCACAATTTCAGACACACCAACGCCTAAATCCACACAGACGCACACACATACACTTGCACACACACACACACACACACACATGTACAAACTCACGTTCAATAACGAATGAATATGTAAGAAGATTTAATAAATAAGATATTTGGTTGTATTTTCATTGTTTAAGAAAATTGCGAAGGGGTATATATATGATTTTTTTTGAGCCACCTATTTTATTTTCTATTCACAATTTCATATGCACCCACCCCAAAATTTCACACATATTTTATTTTCTATACACCCACACTCCCGCACACAGACATACACACACACACAAACATACATGCATATGCACACACACATATACACAATCTCGCACACATACAAACCCATACGCAGATACACACATACCCACATTCACACACACACACACACATGCACACGCTCACGTTCAATAACAAGCGAATAAGCAAGAAAGTTTAATAAACAAGATATTTGGCTGTATTTCCATTATTTACGTCACATATATTAAGAATTTTCGTATATAATTTTACTATTTAAAAATTTTTGAACTTTAAATATCAAGAAATTTGCCAAGGGTAAATATATGATTTTTTTTTAAGCAAAATATTTTATTTTCTATTCACAATTTCAGACACGCCAACGTTTAAGCCCGCACAGGTGCACACATATACACCTCCACACACACACACGCGCGCGCGCACACACACACACACACGCTTGCTCACACACATACACACACACGCACGCACACACTCACACACACATTCTCACACACGTGCACAAACTCACGTTCAATAACAAATGAATATGTAAGAAAATTTAATAAAAAAGATATTTGGTTGTATTTTCATTATTTAAGAAAAATGCGAATGGGTACATATATGATTTTTTTAGCCACATATTTTATTTTCTATTCACAATTTCATACACACCCACCCCTAAATTTTGGACACATATTTTATTTTCTATACACCCACACTCCCACAAACACACACACACACACACACACACACACACACAAACATACACGCACATACACATACACACACATGCTCACACACATATACACACACTCGCAAACACACAAGTACACCCATACACACACACACATGCGCACCCACTCACACACACACACACATTCACAAACACACCTGTACGCACACTCTCTCTCTCACACACACACACAGTCACGTCCAATAACAAGTGAATAAGCTAGAAAATTTAATAAACTTGATATTTGGTTGTGTTTTCATTATTTACGCCATATATCTTAAGGATTTTTGAATATATTTTTATTATTTTCTATTTTGTGAACAAGAAATTTCAAGAAATTTTCCAAGGGGTATATATATGATTTTTTTTGAAGCAAAATATTTTATTTTCTATTCACAATTTCAGACACACGAACGCCTAAATCCACACTAGCACACACACACACACACGCGCGCGCACACACTCACACACACATTCTCACACACTCACACACATGCACAAACTCACGTTCAGTAACAAAGGAATACGTAATAAAATTTAATAAATAAGATATTTGGTTGTATTTTCATTATTTAAGAAAAATGCCAATGGGGGTATATATATGATTTTTTTTAGCCACATATTTTATTTTCTATTCCCGATTTCTCACACACCCATCCCTAAATTTTAGACACATATTTTATTTTCTGTACACCCACACTCCCACACATACACACACACACACACACACAAAAACATACACGCACATACACATACACACACATGCACACACACAAATACATGCACAAACACATACACATGCACACACACGCGCGCACACACACACACTCACACACACACACACACACAGTCACGTTCAATAACAAGTGAATAAGCAGGAAAATTTAATAAACCTGATATTTGGTTCTATTTTCATTATTTACGCCATATATATTAAGGATTTTCTAATATATTTTTTTTATTTTCTATTTTTTGAAATAGAAATTTCAAGAGATTTTCCAAGGGTGTATATATGATTTTTTTTGAAGCAAAATATTTTAATTTCTATTCACAATTTCAGACACACCAACGCCTAAATCCACACAAGCACACACACATATACTTGCACACATGCACACACACACAAACACACACACTCACCCTCACAAACACACACACATGCACAAACTCACATTCGATAACAAATGAAAATGTAAGAAAATTTAATAAACAAAATATTTGGATGTATTTTCATTATTTAAGAAAATTGCGAAGGGGTATATATATGAACTTTTTTGAGCCACCTATTTTATTTTCTATTCACAATTTCATACACACCCACCCCTAAATTTCAGACACATATTTTATTTTCTATACACCCACACACAAACATACACACACTCGCACACACACAAACATATACACAAACACACACACACACAAACATACACACACATACACATACACACACATGTGCACACACATATACATACACTCGCACACACACAAACACATACGCAAACACACACACACACACATGCACACACTCACGTTCAATAACAAACGAATAAGCAAGAAAATTTAATAAACAAGATATTTGGCTGTATTTCAATTATTTATGTCGCATATATTAGGAATTTTCGTATGTATTTTTATTATTTAAAATTTTTTGAACTTGAAATTCCCGAAAATTTGCCGGGGGTATATATATGATTTTTTTTAAGCAAAATATTTTATTTTTTATTCACAATTTTAGACACACCAACGTTTAAGTCTGCGCAGGCACACACATATACACCTCCACACACACACACACATGCGTACACACAAACACACACACACAGAGACTCGCTCACACACATACACACATACACGCACACACTCACACACACATTCTCACACACTCACACACGTGCAAAAACTCACGTTTAATAACAAATGAATATGTAAGAAAATTTAATAAACAAGATATTTGGTTGTATTTTCATTATTTAAGAAAAATGCGAATGGGTACATATATGATTTCTTTTAGCCACATATTTTATTTTCGTTTCACAATTTCATACATACCCACCCCTAAATTTCAAACAAATATTTTATTTTCAATACACACGCACTCCCGCCCGCGCGCACACTCGCACACACTTACACTCAATAACATGTGAATAAGCAAGAAAATTTAAGAAACAAGATATTTAGTTGTATTTTCATAATTTACGCCATATATATTAAGGATTTTTGAATATATTTTTATTACTTTCTATTTTTTGAACTAGAAATTTCAAGAGATTTTCAAGGGGTATATATATGATTTTTTTAGAAGCAAAATATTTTGTTTTCAATTCACAATTTTAGACACAGCAACACTTATTTTTTTTTTGAATTCACAATTTCTTACGTACCCACCCCTAAATTTCAGACACATATTTTATTTTCTATACACCCAAACTCCCGCACACACACACACAAACATACACACACACACATGCACACAGACACACACACACACACACACACTCGCATACACACAAACACACACTCACACACACACACACACCCACACTCACACACACACACACTCACATTCAATAACAAACGAATAAGCAAGAAAATTTAAAAAACAAGATATTTAGCTGTATTTCCATTATTTACGTCACATATATTAAGAATTTTCGTATATATTTTTACTATTTAAAATTTTTTGAACTTAAAATTTCAAGAAATTTGCCAAGGGTATATATATGATTTTTTTTGAAGCAAAATATTTTATTTTCTATTCACAATTTCAGACACACCGACGTTTAAGTCCGCACAGGCGCACACATATACACCTTCACACACACAAACACATACACATACACACTTGCTCACACACATACACATACACACACACACACACGCACACACTCACACACACATTCTCACACACTCACACATGTGCACAAACTCACGTTCAATAACAACTGAATATGTAAGAAACTTTAATAAACAAGATATTTGGTTGTATTTTCATTATTTAAGAACAATGCGAATGGGTATATATATGATTTTTTTAGCCACATATTTTATTTTCTATTCACAATTTCATGCACACCCACCCCTAAATTTTGGATACATATTTTATTTTCTATACACCCACACTCCCGCACACACACACACACACCCACGCGCACACACGCACATACACACGCGCACACACGCACACACACATATACACACACAAACACATACACAAACACATCCACACGCACACTCACACACACATGCATGCAGACATACGCACACACACACACACAGTCACGTTCAATAACAAGTGAATAAGCAAGAAAATTTAATAAACCAGATATTTGGTTGTGTTTTCATTATTTACGCCATATATATTAATGATTTTTGAATATATTTTTATTATTTTCTATTTTTTGAACTAGAAATTTCAAGAAATTTTCCAAGGGGTATATAAATGATTTTTTTTTAGGCAAAATATTTTATTTTTTATTCACAATTTCAGACACACCAACGCCTAAATCCACACAGACGCACACACATACACTTGCACACACACACACACACACACACATGTACAAACTCACGTTCAATAACGAATGAATATGTAAGAAGATTTAATAAATAAGATATTTGGTTGTATTTTCATTATTTAAGAAAATTGCGAAGGGGTATATATATGATTTTTTTTGAGCCACCTATTTTATTTTCTATTCACAATTTCATATGCACCCACCCCAAAATTTCAGACACATATTTTATTTTCTATACACCCACACTCCCGCACACAGACATACACACACACACAAACATACACGCATATGCACACACACATATACACAATCTCGCACACATACAAACCCATACGCAGACACACACATACCCACATTCACACACACACACACACATGCACACGTTCACGTTCAATAACAAGCGAATAAGCAAGAAAGTTTAATAAACAAGATATTTGGCTGTATTTCCATTATTTACGTCACATATATTAAGAATTTTCGTATATAATTTTACTATTTAAAAATTTTTGAACTCGAAATCTCAAGAAATTTGCCAAGGGTAAATATATGATTTTTTTTTAAGCAAAATATTTTATTTTCTATTCACAATTTCAGACACGCCAACGTTTAAGCCCGCACAGGTGCACACATATACACCTCCACACACACACACACGCGCGCACACACACACACACACACGCTTGCTCACACACATACACACACACACACGCACACACTCACACACACATTCTCACACACGTGCACAAACTCACGTTCAATAACAAATGAATATGTAAGAAAATTTAATAGAAAAGATATTTGGTTGTATTTTCATTATTTAAGAAAAATGCGAATGGGTACATATATGATTTTTTTAGCCACATATTTTATTTTCTATTCACAATTTCATACACACCCACCCCTAAATTTTGGACACATATTTTATTTTCTATACACCCACACTCCCACACACACACACACACACACACACACACACACAAACATACACGCACATACACATACACACACATGCTCACACACATATACACACACTCGCAAACACACAAGTACACCCATACGCACTCTCACACACACACATGCGCACCCACTCACACACACACACACATTCACAAACACATACACATACACAAACACACCTATACGCACACTCTCTCTTTCACACACACACACAGTCACGTCCAATAACAAGTGAATAAGCTAGAAAATTTAATAAACTTGATATTTGGTTGTGTTTTCATTATTTACGCCATATATCTTAAGGATTTTTGAATATATTTTTATTATTTTCTATTTTGTGAACAAGAAATTTCAAGAAATTTTCCAAGGGGTATATATATGATTTTTTTTGAAGCAAAATATTTTATTTTCTATTCACAATTTCAGACACACCAACGCCTAAATCCACACTAGCACACACACACACACACGCGCGCGCACACACTCACACACACATTCTCACACACTCACACACATGCACAAACTCACGTTCAGTAACAAAGGAATACGTAATAAAATTTAATAAATAAGATATTTGGTTGTATTTTCATTATTTAAGAAAAATGCCAATGGGGGTATATATATGATTTTTTTTAGCCACATATTTTATTTTCTATTCCCGATTTCTCACACACCCATCCCTAAATTTTAGACACATATTTTATTTTCTGTACACCCACACTCCCACACATACACACACACACACACACACACAAACATACACGCACATACACATACACACACATGCACACACACTTGCACACACACAAACACATGCACACACACGCGCGCACACACACACACTCACACACACACACATACAGTCACGTTTAATAACAAGTGAATAAGCAGGAAAATTTAATAAACCTGATATTTGGTTCTATTTTCATTATTTACGCCATATATATTAAGGATTTTCTGATATATTTTTTTTATTTTCTATTTTTTGAAATAGAAATTTCAAGAGATTTGCCAAGGGTATATATATGATTTTTTTTGAAGCAAAATATTTTAATTTCTATTCACAATTTCAGACACACCAACGCCTAAATCCAAACAAGCACACACACATATACTTGCACACATGCACACACACACAAACACACACACATGCGCACACACACACACACATGCACAAACTCACATTCGATAACAAATGAATATGTAAGAAAATTTAATAAACAAAATATTTGGATGTATTTTCATTATTTAAGAAAATTGCGAAGGGGTATATATATGAACTTTTTTGAGCCACCTATTTTATTTTCTATTCACAATTTCATACACACCCACCCCTAAATTTCAGACACATATTTTATTTTCTATACACCCACACACAAAAATACACACATGCGCACACACATATACACACACTCGCACACACACAAACATATACACAAACACACACACACACAAACATACACACACATACACATACACACACATGTGCACACACATATACATACACTCGCACACACACAAACACATACGCAAACACACACACATACACATGCACACACTCACGTTCAATAACAAACGAATAAGCAAGAAAATTTAATAAACAAGATATTTGGCTGTATTTCAATTATTTATGTCGCATATATTAGGAATTTTCGTATGTATTTTTATTATTTAAAATTTTTTGAACTTGAAATTCCCGAAAATTTGCCGGGGGTATATATATGATTTTTTTTAAGCAAAATATTTTATTTTTTATTCACAATTTTAGACACACCAACGTTTAAGTCTGCGCAGGCACACACATATACACCTCCACACACACACACACATGCGTACACACAAACACACACACACACAGACTCGCTCACACACATACACACATACACGCACACACTCACACACACATTCTCACACACTCACACACGTGCAAAAACTCACGTTTAATAACAAATGAATATGTAAGAAAATTTAATAAACAAGATATTTGGTTGTATTTTCATTATTTAAGAAAAATGCGAATGGGTACATATATGATTTCTTTTAGCCACATATTTTATTTTCGTTTCACAATTTCATACATACCCACCCCTAAATTTCAAACAAATATTTTATTTTCAATACACACGCACTCCCGCCCGCGCGCACACTCGCACACACTTACACTCAATAACATGTGAATAAGCAAGAAAATTTAAGAAACAAGATATTTAGTTGTATTTTCATAATTTACGCCATATATATTAAGGATTTTTGAATATATTTTTATTACTTTCTATTTTTTGAACTAGAAATTTCAAGAGATTTTCAAGGGGTATATATATGATTTTTTTAGAAGCAAAATATTTTGTTTTCAATTCACAATTTTAGACACAGCAACACCTATTTTTTTTTTGAATTCACAATTTCATACGCACCCACCCCTAAATTTCAGACACATATTTTATTTTCTATACACCCAAACTCCCGCACACACACACACAAACATACACACACACACACATGCACACAGACACACACACACACACACACACACTCGCATACACACAAACACACACTCACACACACACACACCCACACTCACACACACACACACTCACATTCAATAACAAACGAATAAGCAAGAAAATTTAAAAAACAAGATATTTAGCTGTATTTCCATTATTTACGTCACATATATTAAGAATTTTCGTATATATTTTTACTATTTAAAATTTTTTGAACTTAAAATTTCAAGAAATTTGCCAAGGGTATATATATGATTTTTTTTGAAGCAAAATATTTTATTTTCTATTCACAATTTCAGACACACCGACGTTTAAGTCCGCACAGGCGCACACATATACACCTTCACACACACAAACACATACACATACACACTTGCTCACACACATACACATACACACACACACACACGCACACACTCACACACACATTCTCACACACTCACACACGTGCACAAACTCACGTTCAATAACAACTGAATATGTAAGAAACTTTAATAAACAAGATATTTGGTTGTATTTTCATTATTTAAGAACAATGCGAATGGGTATATATATGATTTTTTTAGCCACATATTTTATTTTCTATTCACAATTTCATGCACACCCACCCCTAAATTTTGGATACATATTTTATTTTCTATACACCCACACTCCCGCACACACACACACACACCCAAAAACATACACGCACATACACACGCGCACACACGCACACACACATATACACACACAAACACATACACAAACACATCCACACGCACACTCACACACACATGCATGCAGACATACGCACACACACACACACAGTCACGTTCAATAACAAGTGAATAAGCAAGAAAATTTAATAAACCAGATATTTGGTTGTGTTTTCATTATTTACGCCATATATATTAATGATTTTTGAATATATTTTTATTATTTTCTATTTTTTGAAATAGAAATTTCAAGAAATTTTCCAAGGGGTATATAAATGATTTTTTTTTAGGCAAAATATTTTATTTTTTATTCACAATTTCAGACACACCAACGCCTAAATCCACACAGACGCACACACATACACTTGCACACACACACACACACACACATGTACAAACTCACGTTCAATAACGAATGAATATGTAAGAAGATTTAATAAATAAGATATTTGGTTGTATTTTCATTATTTAAGAAAATTGCGAAGGGGTATATATATGATTTTTTTTGAGCCACCTATTTTATTTTCTATTCACAATTTCATATGCACCCACCCCAAAATTTCAGACACATATTTTATTTTCTATACACCCACACTCCCGCACACAGACATACACACACACACAAACATACACGCATATGCACACACACATATACACAATCTCGCACACATACAAACCCATACGCAGACACACACATACCCACATTCACACACACACACACACATGCACACGCTCACGTTCAATAACAAGCGAATAAGCAAGAAAGTTTAATAAACAAGATATTTGGCTGTATTTCCATTATTTACGTCACATATATTAAGAATTTTCGTATATAATTTTACTATTTAAAAATTTTTGAACTTGAAATCTCAAGAAATTTGCCAAGGGTAAATATATGATTTTTTTCTAAGCAAAATATTTTATTTTCTATTCACAATTTCAGACACGCCAACGTTTAAGCCCGCACAGGTGCACACATATACACCTCCACACACACACACGCGCGCGCACACACACACACACACACGCTTGCTCACACACATACACACACACACACGCACACACACATTCTCACACACGTGCACAAACTCACGTTCAATAACAAATGAATATGTAAGAAAATTTAATAGAAAAGATATTTGGTTGTATTTTCATTATTTAAGAAAAATGCGAATGGGTACATATATGATTTTTTTAGCCACATATTTTATTTTCTATTCACAATTTCATACACACCCACCCCTAAATTTTGGACACATATTTTATTTTCTATACACCCACACTCCCACACACACACACACACACACACACACACACACAAACATACACGCACATACACATACACACACATGCTCACACACATATACACACACTCGCAAACACACAAGTACACCCATACGCACACTCACACACACACATGCGCACCCACTCACACACACACACACATTCACAAACACATACACATACACAAACACACCTATACGCACACTCTCTCTCTCTCACACACACACAGTCACGTCCAATAACAAGTGAATAAGCTAGAAAATTTAATAAACTTGATATTTGGTTGTGTTTTCATTATTTACGCCATATATCTTAAGGATTTTTGAATATATTTTTATTATTTTCTATTTTGTGAACAAGAAATTTCAAGAAATTTTCCAAGGGGTATATATATGATTTTTTTTGAAGCAAAATATTTTATTTTCTATTCACAATTTCAGACACACCAACGCCTAAATCCACACTAGCACACACACACACGCACGCGCGCGCACACACTCACACACACATTCTCACACACTCACACACATGCACAAACTCACGTTCAGTAACAAAGGAATACGTAATAAAATTTAATAAATAAGATATTTGGTTGTATTTTCATTATTTAAGAAAAATGCCAATGGGGGTATATATATGATTTTTTTTAGCCACATATTTTATTTTCTATTCCCGATTTCTCACACACCCATCCCTAAATTTTCGACACATATTTTATTTTCTGTACACCCACACTCCCACACATACACACACACACACACACACAAAAACATACACGCACATACACATACACACACATGCACACACACTTGCACACACACAAACACATGCACAAACACATACACATGCACACACACGCGCGCACACACACACACTCGCACACACACACACACAGTCACGTTCAATAACAAGTGAATAAGCAGGAAAATTTAATAAACCTGATATTTGGTTCTATTTTCATTATTTACGCCATATATATTAAGGATTTTCTAATATATTTTTTTTATTTTCTATTTTTTGAAATAGAAATTTCAAGAGATTTGCCAAGGGTATATATATGATTTTTTTTGAAGCAAAATATTTTAATTTCTATTCACAATTTCAGACACACCAACGCCGAAATCCACACAAGCACACACACATATACTTGCACACATGCACACACACATGCGCACACACACATGCGCGCACACACACACACATGTACAAACTCACATTCGATAACAAATGAATATGTAAGAAAATTTAATAAACAAAATATTTGGATGTATTTTCATTATTTAAGAAAATTGCGAAGGGGTATATATATGAACTTTTTTGAGCCACCTATTTTATTTTCTATTCACAATTTCATACACACCCACCCCTAAATTTCAGACACATATTTTATTTTCTATACACCCACACACAAACATACACACACATGCGCACACACATATACACACACTCGCACACACACAAACATATACACAAACACACACACACACAAACATACACACACATACACATACACACACATGTGCACACACATATACATACACTCGCACACACACAAACACATACGCAAACACACACACACACACACATGCACACACTCACGTTCAATAACAAACGAATAAGCAAGAAAATTTAATAAACAAGATATTTGGCTGTCTTTCAATTATTTATGTCGCATATATTAGGAATTTTCGTATGTATTTTTATTATTTAAAATTTTTTGAACTTGAAATTCCCGAAAATTTGCCGGGGGTACATATATGATTTTTTTTAAGCAAAATATTTTATTTTTTATTCACAATTTTAGACACACCAACGTTTAAGTCTGCGCAGGCACACACATATACACCTCCACACACACACACACATGCGTACACACAAACACACACACACACAGACTCGCTCACACACATACACACATACACGCACACACTCACACACACATTCTCACACACTCACACACGTGCAAAAACTCACGTTTAATAACAAATGAATATGCAAGAAAATTTAATAAACAAGATATTTGGTTGTATTTTCATTATTTAAGAAAAATGCGAATGGGTACATATATGATTTCTTTTAGCCACATATTTTATTTTCGTTTCATAATTTCATACATACCCACCCCTAAATTTCAAACAAATATTTTATTTTCAATACACACGCACTCCCGCCCGCGCGCACACTCGCACACACTTACACTCAATAACATGTGAATAAGCAAGAAAATTTAAGAAACAAGATATTTAGTTGTATTTTCATAATTTACGCCATATATATTAAGGATTTTTGAATATATTTTTATTACTTTCTATTTTTTGAACTAGAAATTTCAAGAGATTTTCAAGGGGTATATATATGATTTTTTTTGAAGCCAAATATTTTGTTTTCAATTCACAATTTTAGACACAGCAACACCTATTTTTTTTTTGAATTCACAATTTCATACGCACCCACCCCTAAATTTCAGACACATATTTTATTTTCTATACACCCAAACTCCCGCACACACACACACAAACATACACACACATACACACACACACACATGCACACAGACACACACACACACACACACACTCGCATACACACAAACACATACGCAAACACACACACACCCACACTCACACACACACACATACACACACTCACATTCAATAACAAACAAATAAGCAAGAAAATTTAAAAAACAAGATATTTAGCTGTATTTCCATTATTTATGTCACATATATTAAGAATTTTCGTATATATTTTTACTATTTAAAATTTTTTGAACTCAAAATTTCAAGAAATTTGCCAAGGGTATATATATGATTTTTTTTGAAGCAAAATATTTTATTTTCTATTCACAATTTCAGACACACCGACGTTTAAGTCCGCACAGGCGCACACATGTACACCTTCACACACACAAACACATACACATACACACTTGCTCACACACATACACATACACACACACACACACGCACACACTCACACACACATTCTCACACACTCACACACGTGCACAAACTCACGTTCAATAACAACTGAATATGTAAGAAACTTTAATAAACAAGATATTTGGTTGTATTTTCATTATTTAAGAACAATGCGAATGGGTATATATATGATTTTTTTAGCCACATATTTTATTTTCTATTCACAATTTCATGCACACCCACCCCTAAATTTTGGATACATATTTTATTTTCTATACACCCACACTCCCGCACACACACACACACACCCAAAAACATACACGCACATACACACGCGCACACACGCACACACACATATACACACACAAACACATACACAAACACATCCACACGCACACTCACACACACATGCATGCAGACATACGCACACACACACACACAGTCACGTTCAATAACAAGTGAATAAGCAAGAAAATTTAATAAACCAGATATTTGGTTGTGTTTTCATTATTTACGCCACATATATTAATGATTTTTGAATATATTTTTATTGTTTTCTATTTTTTGAACTAGAAATTTCAAGAAATTTTCCAAGGGGTATATAAATGATTTTTTTTTAGGCAAAATATTTTATTTTTTATTCACAATTTCAGACACACCAACGCCTAAATCCACACAGACGCACACACATACACTTGCACACACACACACACACACATGTACAAACTCACGTTCAATAACGAATGAATATGTAAGAAGATTTAATAAATAAGATATTTGGTTGTATTTTCATTATTTAAGAAAATTGCGAAGGGGTATATATATGATTTTTTTTGAGCCACCTACTTTATTTTCTATTCACAATTTCATATGCACCCACCCCAAAATTTCAGACACATATTTTATTTTCTATACACCCACACTCCCGCACACAGACATACACACACACACAAACATACACGCATATGCACACACACATATACACAATCTCGCACACATACAAACCCATACGCAGACACACACATACCCACATTCACACACACACACACACATGCACACGCTCACGTTCAATAACAAGCGAATAAGCAAGAAAGTTTAATAAACAAGATATTTGGCTGTATTTCCATTATTTACGTCACATATATTAAGAATTTTCGTATATAATTTTACTATTTAAAAATTTTTGAACTTGAAATCTCAAGAAATTTGCCAAGGGTAAATATATGATTTTTTTTAAGCAAAATATTTTATTTTCTATTCACAATTTCAGACACGCCAACGTTTAAGCCCGCACAGGTGCACACATACACACCTCCACACACACACATGCGCGCGCACACACACACACACACACGCTTGCTCACACACATACACACACACACACGCACACACTCACACAAACATTCTCACACACGTGCACAAACTCACGTTCAATAACAAATGAATATGTAAGAAAATTTAATAAAAAAGATATTTGGTTGTATTTTCATTATTTAAGAAAAATGCGAATGGGTACATATATGATTTTTTTAGCCACATATTTTATTTTCTATTCACAATTTCATACACACCCACCCCTAAATTTTGGACACATATTTTATTTTCTATACACCCACACTCCCACACACACACACACACACACACACACACACAAACATACACGCACATACACATACACACACATGCTCACACACATATACACACACTCGCAAACACATAAGTACACCCATACGCACACTCACACACACACATGCGCACCCACTCACACACACACACACATTCACAAACACATACACATACACAAACACACCTATACGCACACTCTCTCTCTCACACACACACACAGTCACGTCCAATAACAAGTGAATAAGCTAGAAAATTTAATAAACTTGATATTTGGTTGTGTTTCCATTATTTACGCCATATATCTTAAGGATTTTTGAATATATTTTTATTATTTTCTATTTTGTTAACAAGAAATTTGAAGAAATTTTCCAAGAGGTATATATATGATTTTTTTTGAAGCAAAATATTTTATTTTCTATTCACAATTTCAGACACACCAACGCCTAAATCCACACTAGCACACACACACACACACGCGCGCACACACTCACACACACATTCTCACACACTCACACACATGCACAAACTCACGTTCAATAACAAAGGAATACGTAATAAAATTTAATAAATAAGATATTTGGTTGTATTTTCATTATTTAAGAAAAATGCCAATGGGGGTATATATATGATTTTTTTTAGCCACATATTTTATTTTCTATTCCCGATTTCTCACACACCCATCCCTAAATTTTAGACACATATTTTATTTTCTGTACACCCACACTCCCACACATACACACACACACACACACACAAAAACATACACGCACATACACATACACACACATGCACACATACTTGCACACACACAAACACATGCACAAACACATACACATGCACACACACGCGCGCACACACACACACTCGCACACACACACACACAGTCACGTTCAATAACAAGTGAATAAGCAGGAAAATTTAATAAACCTGATATTTGGTTCTATTTTCATTATTTACGCCATATATATTAAGGATTTTCTAATATATTTTTTTTATTTTCTATTTTTTGAAATAGAAATTTCAAGAGATTTGCCAAGGGTATATATATGATTTTTTTTGAAGCAAAATATTTTAATTTCTATTCACAATTTCAGACACACCAACGCCTAAATCCACACAAGCACACACACATATACTTGCACACATGCACACACACACAAACACACACACTCACCCTCACAAACACACACACATGTACAAACTCACATTCGATAACAAATGAATATGTAAGAAAATTTAATAAACAAAATATTTGGATGTATTTTCATTATTTAAGAAAATTGCGAAGGGGTATATATATGAACTTTTTTGAGCCACCTATTTTATTTTCTATTCACAATTTCATACACACCCACCCCTAAATTTCAGACACATATTTTATTTTCTATACACCCACACACAAACATACACACACATGCGCACACACATATACACACACTCGCACACACACAAACACACACACACACAAACATACACACACATACACATACACACACATGTGCACACACATATACATACACTCGCACACACACAAACACATACGCAAACACACACACACACACATGCACACACTCACGTTCAATAACAAACGAATAAGCAAGAAAATTTAATAAACAAGATATTTGGCTGTATTTCAATTATTTATGTCGCATATATTAGGAATTTTCGTATGTATTTTTATTATTTAAAATTTTTTGAACTTGAAATTCCCGAAAATTTGCCGGGGGTATATATATGATTTTTTTTAAGCAAAATATTTTATTTTTTATTCACAATTTTAGACACACCAACGTTTAAGTCTGCGCAGGCACACACATATACACCTCCACACACACACACACATGCGTACACACAAACACACACACACACAGACTCGCTCACACACATACACACATACACGCACACACTCACACACACATTCTCACACACTCACACACGTGCAAAAACTCACGTTTAATAACAAATGAATATGTAAGAAAATTTAATAAACAAGATATTTGGTTGTATTTTCATTATTTAAGAAAAATGCGAATGGGTACATATATGATTTCTTTTAGCCACATATTTTATTTTCGTTTCACAATTTCATACATACCCACCCCTAAATTTCAAACAAATATTTTATTTTCAATACACACGCACTCCCGCCCGCGCGCACACTCGCACACACTTACACTCAATAACATGTGAATAAGCAAGAAAATTTAAGAAACAAGATATTTAGTTGTATTTTCATAATTTACGCCATATATATTAAGGATTTTTGAATATATTTTTATTACTTTCTATTTTTTGAACTAGAAATTTCAAGAGATTTTCAAGGGGTATATATATGATTTTTTTAGAAGCAAAATATTTTGTTTTCAATTCACAATTTTAGACACAGCAACACCTATTTTTTTTTTGAATTCACAATTTCATACGCACCCACCCCTAAATTTCAGACACATATTTTATTTTCTATACACCCAAACTCCCGCACACACACACACAAACATACACACACACACACATGCACACAGACACACACACACACACACACACACTCGCATACACACAAACACACACTCACACACACACACACCCACACTCACACACACACACACTCACATTCAATAACAAACGAATAAGCAAGAAAATTTAAAAAACAAGATATTTCGCTGTATTTCCATTATTTACGTCACATATATTAAGAATTTTCGTATATATTTTTACTATTTAAAATTTTTTGAACTTAAAATTTCAAGAAATTTGCCAAGGGTATATATATGATTTTTTTTGAAGCAAAATATTTTATTTTCTATTCACAATTTCAGACACACCGACGTTTAAGTCCGCACAGGCGCACACATATACACCTTCACACACACAAACACATACACATACACACTTGCTCACACACATACACATACACACACACACACACACGCACACACTCACACACACATTCTCACACACTCACACACGTGCACAAACTCACGTTCAATAACAACTGAATATGTAAGAAACTTTAATAAACAAGATATTTGGTTGTATTTTCATTATTTAAGAACAATGCGAATGGGTATATATATGATTTTTTTAGCCACATATTTTATTTTCTATTCACAATTTCATGCACACCCACCTCTAAATTTTGGATACATATTTTATTTTCTATACACCCACACTCCCGCACACACACACACACACCCAAAAACATACACGCACATACACACGCGCACACACGCACACACACATATACACACACAAACACATACACAAACACATCCACACGCACACTCACACACACATGCATGCAGACATACGCACACACACACACAGTCACGTTCAATAACAAGTGAATAAGCAAGAAAATTTAATAAACCAGATATTTGGTTGTGCTTTCATTATTTACGCCATATATATTAATAATTTTTGAATATATTTTTATTATTTTCTATTTTTTGAACTAGAAATTTCAAGAAATTTTCCAAGGGGTATATAAATGATTTTTTTTTAGGCAAAATATTTTATTTTTTATTCACAATTTCAGACACACCAACGCCTAAATCCACACAGACGCACACACATACACTTGCACACACACACACACACACACACACATGTACAAACTCACGTTCAATTACGAATGAATATGTAAGAAGATTTAATAAATAAGATATTTGGTTGTATTTTCATTATTTAAGAAAATTGCGAAGGGGTATATATATGATTTTTTTTGAGCCACCTATTTTATTTTCTATTCACAATTTCATATGCACCCACCCCAAAATTTCAGACACATATTTTATTTTCTATACACCCACACTCCCGCACACAGACATACACACACACACAAACATACACGCATATGCACACACACATATACACAATCTCGCACACATACAAACCCATACGCAGACACACACATACCCACATTCACACACACACACACACATGCACACGCTCACGTTCAATAACAAGCGAATAAGCAAGAAAGTTTAATAAACAAGATATTTGGCTGTATTTCCATTATTTACGTCACATATATTAAGAATTTTCGTATATAATTTTACTATTTAAAAATTTTTGAACTTGAAATCTGAAGAAATTTGCCAAGGGTAAATATATGATTTTTTTTTAAGCAAAATATTTTATTTTCTATTCACAATTTCAGACACGCTAACGTTTAAGCCCGCACAGGTGCACACATATACACCTCCACACACACACACGCGCGCGCGCACACACACACACACACGCTTGCTCACACACATACACACACACACACGCACACACTCACACACACATTCTCACACACGTGCACAAACTCACGTTCAATAACAAATGAATATGTAAGAAAATTTAATAAAAAAGATATTTGGTTGTATTTTCATTATTTAAGAAAAATGCGAATGGGTACATATATGATTTTTTTAGCCACATATTTTATTTTCTATTCACAATTTCATACACACCCACCCCTAAATTTTGGACACATATTTTATTTTCTATACACCCACACTCCTACACACACACACACACACACACACAAACATACACGCACATACACATACACACACATGCTCACACACATATACACACACTCGCAAACACACAAGTACACCCATACGCACACTCACACACACACATGCACACCCACTCACACACACACACACATTCACAAACACACCTATACGCACACTCTCTCTCTCACACACACACACAGTCACGTCCAATAACAAGTGAATAAGCTAGAAAATTTAATAAACTTGATATTTGGTTGTGTTTTCATTATTTACGCCATATATCTTAAGGATTTTTGAATATATTTTTATTATTTTCTATTTTGTGAACAAGAAATTTCAAGAAATTTTCCAAGGGGTATATATATGATTTTTTTTGAAGCAAAATATTTTATTTTCTATTCACAATTTCAGACACACCAACGCCTAAATCCACACTAGCACACACACACACACACGCGCGCGCACACACTCACACACACATTCTCACACACTCACACACATGCACAAACTCACGTTCAGTAACAAAGGAATACGTAATAAAATTTAATAAATAAGATATTTGGTTGTATTTTCATTATTTAAGAAAAATGCCAATGGGGGTATATATATGATTTTTTTTAGCCACATATTTTATTTTCTATTCCCGATTTCTCACACACCCATCCCTAAATTTTAGACACATATTTTATTTTCTGTACACCCACACTCCCACACATACACACACACACACACACACAAAAACATACACGCACATACACATACACACACATGCACACACACTTGCACACACACAAACACATGCACACACACGCGCGCACACACACACACTCACACACACACACATACAGTCACGTTTAATAACAAGTGAATAAGCAGGAAAATTTAATAAACCTGATATTTGGTTCTATTTTCATTATTTACGCCATATATATTAAGGATTTTCTAATATATTTTTTTTATTTTCTATTTTTTGAAATAGAAATTTCAAGAGATTTGCCAAGGGTATATATATGATTTTTTTTGAAGCAAAATATTTTAATTTCTATTCACAATTTCAGACACACCAACGCCTAAATCCACACAAGCACACACACATATACTTGCACACATGCACACACACACAAACACACACACTCACCCTCACAAACACACACATGCGCACACACACACACACATGTACAAACTCACATTCGATAACAAATGAATATGTAAGAAAATTTAATAAACAAAATATTTGGATGTATTTTCATTATTTAAGAAAATTGCGAAGGGGTATATATATGAACTTTTTTGAGCCACCTATTTTATTTTCTATTCACAATTTCATACGCAAACACACACACACACACACTCACACACACACACATACACACACTCAGATTCAATAACAAACGAATAAGCAAGAAAATTTAAAAAACAAGATATTTAGCTGTATTTCCATTATTTACGTCACATATATTAAGAATTTTCGTATATATTTTTACTATTTAAAATTTTTTGAACTTAAAATTTCAAGAAATTTGCCAAGGGTATATATATGATTTTTTTTGAAGCAAAATATTTTATTTTCTATTCACAATTTCAGACACACCGACGTTTAAGTCCGCACAGGCGCACACATATACACCTTCACACACACAAACACATACACATACACACTTGCTCACACACATGCACATACACACACACACACGCACACACTCACACACACATTCTCACACACTCACACACGTGCACAAACTCACGTTCAATAACAACTGAATATGTAAGAAACTTTAATAAACAAGATATTTGGTTGTATTTTCATTATTTAAGAACAATGCGAATGGGTATATATATGATTTTTTTAGCCACATATTTTATTTTCTATTCACAATTTCATGCACACCCACCCCTAAATTTTGGATACATATTTTATTTTCTATACACCCACACTCCCGCACACACACACACACACCCAAAAACATACACTCACATACACACGCGCACACACGCACACACACATATACACACACAAACACATACACAAACACATCCACACGCACACTCACACACACATGCATGCAGACATACGCACACACACACACACAGTCACGTTCAATAACAAGTGAATAAGCAAGAAAATTTAATAAACCAGATATTTGGTTGTGTTTTCATTATTTACGCCATATATATTAATGATTTTTGAATATATTTTTATTATTTTCTATTTTTTGAACTAGAAATTTCAAGAAATTTTCCAAGGGGTATATAAATGATTTTTTTTAGGCAAAATATTTTATTTTTTATTCACAATTTCTGACACACCAACGCCTAAATCCACACAGACGCACACACATACACTTGCACACACACACACACACACACACATGTACAAACTCACGTTCAATAACGAATGAATATGTAAGAAGATTTAATAAATAAGATATTTGGTTGTATTTTCATTATTTAAGAAAATTGCGAAGGGGTATATATATGATTTTTTTTGAGCCACCTATTTTATTTTCTATTCACAATTTCATATGCACCCACCCCAACATTTCAGACACATATTATATTTTCTATACACCCACACTCCCGCACACATACATACACACACACACAAACATACACGCATATGCACACACACATATACATAATCTCGCACACATACAAACCCATACGCAGACACACACATACCCACATTCACACACACACACACACATGCACACGCTCACGTTCAATAACAAGCGAATAAGCAAGAAAGTTTAATAAACAAGATATTTGGCTGTATTTCCATTGTTTACGTCACATATATTAAGAATTTTCGTATATAATTTTACTATTTAAAAATTTTTGAACTTGAAATCTCAAGAAATTTGCCAAGGGTAAATATATGATTTTTTTTTAAGCAAAATATTTTATTTTCTATTCACAATTTCAGACACGCCAACGTTTAAGCCCGCACAGGTGCACACATATACACCTCCACACACACACACGCGCGCGCACACACACACACACATGCTTGCTCACACACATACACACACACACACGCACACACTCACACACACATTCTCACACACGTGCACAAACTCACGTTCAATAACAAATGAATATGTAAGAAAATTTAATAAAAAAGATATTTGGTTGTATTTTCATTATTTAAGAAAAATGCGAATGGGTACATATATGATTTTTTTAGCCACATATTTTATTTTCTATTCACAATTTCATACACACCCACCCCTAAATTTTGGACACATATTTTATTTTCTATACACCCACACTCCCACACACACACACACACACACACACACACACACACACAAACATACATGCACATACACATACACACACATGCTCACACACATATACACACACTCGCAAACACACAAGTACACCCATACGCACACTCACACACACACATGCACACCCACTCACACACACACACACATTCACAAACACATACACATACACAAACACACCTATACGCACACACTCTCTCTCACACACACACACAGTCACGTCCAATAACAAGTGAATAAGCTAGAAAATTTAATAAACTTGATATTTGGTTGTGTTTTCATTATTTACGCCATATATCTTAAGGATTTTTGAATATATTTTTATTATTTTCTATTTTGTGAACAAGAAATTTCAAGAAATTTTCCAAGGGGTATATATATGATTTTTTTTGAAGCAAAATATTTTATTTTCTATTCACAATTTCAGACACACCAACGCCTAAATCCACACTAGCACACACACACACACGCGCGCGCACACACTCACACACACATTCTCACACACTCACACACATGCACAAACTCACGTTCAATAACAAAGGAATACGTAATAAAATTTAATAAATAAGATATTTGGTTGTATTTTCATTATTTAAGAAAAATGCCAATGGGGGTATATATATGATTTTTTTCAGCCACATATTTTATTTTCTATTCCCGATTTCTCACACACCCATCCCTAAATATTAGACACATATTTTATTTTCTGTACACCCTCACTCCCACACATACACACACACACACACACACACACACAAAAACATACACGCACATAGACATACACACACATGCACATGCACAAACACATGCACAAACACATACACATGCACACACACGCGCGCACACACACACACTCACACACACACACACACACACAGTCACGTTCAATAACAAGTGAATAAGCAGGAAAATTTAATAAACCTGATATTTGGTTCTATTTTCATTATTTACGCCATATATATTAAGGATTTTCTAATATATTTTTTTTATTTTCTATTTTTTGAAATAGAAATTTCAAGAGATTTGCCAAGGGTATATATATAATTTTTTTTGAAGCAAAATATTTTAATTTCTATTCACAATTTCAGACACACCAACGCCTAAATCCACACAAGCACACACACATATACTTGCACACATGCACACACACACAAACACACACACTCACCCTCACAAACACACACATGCGCACACACACACACACATGTACAAACTCACATTCGATAACAAATGAATATGTAAGAAAATTTAATAAACAAAATATTTGGATGTATTTTCATTATTTAAGAAAATTGCGAAGGGGTATATATATGAACTTTTTTGAGCCACCTATTTTATTTTCTATTCACAATTTCATACACACCCACCCCTAAATTTCAGACACATATTTTATTTTCTATACACCCACACACGAACATACACACACATGCGCACACACATATACACACACTCGCACACACACAAACATATACACAAACACACACACACACAAACATACACACACATACACATACACACACATGTGCACACACATATACATACACTCGCACACACACAAACACATACGCAAACACACACACACACACATGCACACACTCACGTTCAATAACAAACGAATAAGCAAGAAAATTTAATAAACAAGATATTTGGCTGTATTTCAATTATTTATGTCGCATATATTAGGAATTTTCGTATGTATTTTTACTATTTAAAATTTTTTGAACTTGAAATTCCCGAAAATTTGCCGGGGGTATATATATGATTTTTTTTAAGCAAAATATTTTATTTTTTATTCACAATTTTAGACACACCAACGTTTAAATCTGCGCAGGCACACACATATACACCTCCACACACACACACACATGCGTACACGCAAACACACACACACACAGACTCGCTCACACACATACACACATACACGCACACACTCACACACACATTCTCACACACTCACACACGTGCAAAAACTCACGTTTAATAACAAATGAATATGTAAGAAAATTTAATAAACAAGATATTTGGTTGTATTTTCATTATTTAAGAAAAATGCGAATGGGTACATATATGATTTCTTTTAGCCACATATTTTATTTTTGTTTCACAATTTCATACATACCCACCCCTAAATTTCAAACAAATATTTTATTTTCAATACACACGCACTCCCGCCCGCGCGCACACTCGCACACACTTACACTCAATAACATGTGAATAAGCAAGAAAATTTAAGAAACAAGATATTTAGTTGTATTTTCATAATTTACGCCATATATATTAAGGATTTTTGAATATATTTTTATTACTTTCTATTTTTTGAACTAGAAATTTCAAGAGATTTTCAAGGGGTATATATATGATTTTTTTTAGAAGCAAAATATTTTGTTTTCAATTCACAATTTTAGACATAGCAACACCTTTTTTTTTTTTGAATTCACAATTTCATACGCACCCACCCCTAAATTTCAGACACATATTTTATTTTCTATACACCCAAACTCCCGCACACACACGCACAAACATACACACACATACACACACACACACATGCACACAGACACACATACACTCGCATACACACAAACACATACGCAAACACACACACACCCACACTCACACTCACACACACACACATACACACACTCAGATTCAATAACAAACGAATAAGCAAGAAAATTTAAAAAACAAGATATTTCGCTATATTTCCATTATTTACGTCACATATATTAAGAATTTTCGTATATATTTTTACTATTTAAAATTTTTTGAACTTAAAATTTCGAGAAAATTTCCAATGGTATATATATGATTTTGTTTGAAGCAAAATATTTTATTTTCTATTCACAATTTCAGACACACCAACGTTTAAGTCCACACAGACGCACACACACACACGCGCGCACACACAAACACACACACACACACACACACACTTGCTCACACACACACACGCACACACACACACACACATTCTCACACACTCACACACATGCACAAACTCACGTTCAATAACGAATAAATGTGTAAGAAAATTTAATAAACAAGATATTTGGTTGTATTTTCATTATTTAAGGAAAATGCGAATCGGTATATATACGATTTTTTTTAGCCACATATTTTGTTTTCTATTCACAATTTCATACACACCTACCCCTAAATTTTAGACACATATTTTATTTTCTATACACCCACACTCCGTACACACACACAAACATACACACACACACACACATTCACACACACACGTATAGACACACAAACACACCCATACGCACACTCTCGCACGTACACACACACACACACACACATGCAAACACACTCACACACACACAGTCACGTTCAATAACAAGAAAATTTAGTAAACCTGATATTTGGTTGTATTTTCATTATTTACGCCATATATATTAAGGATTTTTGAATATATTTTTATTATTTTCTATTTTTTGAACTAGAAATTTCAAGAAATATCCAAGGGGTATATATATGATTTTTTTTGAAGTAAAGTATTTTATTTTATTTTCACAATTTCAGACACACCAACGCCTAAATCCACACTGGCACACACACATACACTCGCACACGCACACTCACACCCATGTACAGACTCACGTTCAATAACAAATGAATATGTAAGAAAATTTAATAAACAACATATTTGGTTGTATTTTCATTATTTAAGAAAAATGCGAATAGGTACATATACGATTTTTTTTAGCCACATATTTTATTTTCTTTTCACAATTTCATACACACCCACCCCTAACTTTCAAACAAATATTTTATTTTCAATACACACGCACTCCCGCCCGCACGCACACAGACACACGCACACTCGCACACACTTACACTCAATAACATGTGAATAAGCAAGAAAATTTAAGAAACAAGATATTTAGTTGTATTTTCATAACACACAGACACACGCACACTCGCACACACTTACACTCAATAACATGTGAATAAGCAAGAAAATTTAAGAAACAAGATATTTAGTTGTATTTTCATAATTTACGCCATATATATTAAGGATTTTTGAATATATTTTTATTACTTTCTATTTTTTGAACTAGAAATTTCAAGAGATTTTCAAGGGGTATATATATGATTTTTTTAGAAGCAAAATATTTTATTTTCTATTCACAATTTTAGACACAGCAACGCCTATTTTTTTTTGAATTCACAATTTCATACGCACCCACCCCTAAATTTCAGACACATATTTTATTTTCTATACACCCAAACTCCCGCACACACACACACAAACATACACACACATACACACACACATGCACACAGACACATACACACACTCGCATACACACAAACACATACGCAAACACACACACACCCACACTCACACACACACACATACACACACTCACATTCAATAACAAACGAATAAGCAAGAAAATTTAATAAACAAGATATTTGGTTGTATTTCCATTTTTTACGTCACATATCCTAATAATTTTCTTTTATATTTTTACTATTTGAAATTTTTTGAACTTAAAATTTCAAGAAATTTGCCAAGGGTATATATATGATTTTTTTTGAAGCAAAATATTTTATTTTCTATTCACAATTTTAGACAAATCAACGCCTAAATCCACACTGGCACACACACACACACACCCATGTACAGATTCACGTTCAATAACAAATGAATATGTAAGAAAATTTAATAAACAAGATATTTGGTTGTATTTTCATTATTTAAGAAAAATGCGAATGGGTATATATATGATTTTTTTTAGCCACATATTTTATTTTCTATTCACAATTTCATACACACCCATCCCTAAATTTTAGACACATATTTTATTTTCTATACACCCACACACGCACACACACACAAACATACACGCACATGCACACACACATGCACACACACTCGCACACACACACACACGTATACGCACACACACACACATGCACAGACACTCACACACACACACACACACACACACACACACAGAGTCACGTTCAATAACAAGTGAATAGGCAAGAAAATTTAATAAACCTGATATTTGGTTGTATTTTCATTATTTACGCCCTATATATTAAGGATTTTTGAATATTTCTTTTTATTTTCTATTTTTTGAAATAGAAATTTCAAGAAATTTTCCAAGCGGTATATATATGAGTTTTTTTGAAGCAAAATATTTTGTTTTCTATTCACAATTTCAGACACACAGACGCCTAAATCCACACAGGCAGACACACATATACTCGCACACACACACATGTACAAACTCACATTCGATAACAAACGAATATGTAAGAAAATTTAATAAACAAGATATTTAGTTGTATTTTCATTATTTAAGAAAAATGCGAATGTGTATATATATGACTTTTTTTAGCCGCATATTTTATTTTGTATGCACAATTTCATACACAACCACCCCTAAATTTTAGACACGTATTTTATTTTCAAAACACACACACACCCGGCCGCATGCAGACACACACATGCACACTCACACACACATTCACACACACTCACATTCAATAACATGTGAATGAGCAAGAAAACTTAAGAAACAAGAAATTTGGTTGTATTTTCATTATTTACGTCATATATATTAAGGATTTTCGAATATATTTTTATTACTTTCTATTTTTTGAACTAGAAACTTCAAGAGATTGTCAAGGGGTATATATATGATTTTTTTAGAAGCAAAATATTTTATTTTCTGTTCACAATTTCAGACACACCCGTACGTAAATCCATGTAGGCACACACACTCACACACACGCACACACACACACACACACGCACACATACACATACACTCACACACAGGCACAAACTCACGTTCAACAACATATGAATACGTAAGAAAATTTAAGAAACATGATATTTGGCTGAATTTTCATTATTTAAGAAAAATGCGAAGGGGTATAGATATGATTTTCTTTTTAGTCACATATTTTATTTTCTATTCACAATTTCATATGCACCCACCCCTAAATTTCAGACACATATTTTATTTTGAATACACCCATACACCCGCACGCACACACACACACACACTCATACACACACTCGCACACACGCAAACACACACATATCCACACTCACACACACACGCACACACACAAACACACTCACGTTCAATAACATGTGAATAAGTAAGAAAATTTAAGAAACAAGATATTTGGTTGTGTTTTCATTATTTAAGAAAAATTGCGAAGGGGTATATATCTGATTTTTTTTTAGCCACCTATTTTATTTTCTATTCACAATTTCATACGCAGCCACCGCTAAATTTCAGACACATATTTTATTTTCTACACACCCACACTCCCGCACACACATACACACAAACATACACACACATGCACACACACATATACACACACTCGCACACATAGAAACACATACGCAAACACACACACACCCACACTCCCACACACGCACACACACACACTAACGTTCAATAAAAAATGAAAAAGCAAGAAAATTTAGTAAACAAGATATTTGGCTGTATTTCCATCATTTAAGTTACATATATTAAGAATTTTCGTACATATTTTTTCTATTTAAAATGTTTTGAACTTAAAATTTTAAGAGATTTACCAAGGGTATATATATGATTTTTTTTGAAGCAAAATATTTTGTTTTCTATTCACAATTTCAGACACACCAACGCCTAAATCCACACAGGCACACACACATACACTCACATGCACACACACACACACACACACTCACACACACAAACACACACATGCACACAGACACACACACTCACACACACAAACACACACATGCACACAGACACACACACTCACACACATGTACAAACTCACGTTCAATAACAAATGAATATGTAAGAAATTTTAATAAACAAGATTTTTGGTTGTATTTTCATTATTTACGTCATATATATATTAGTAATTTTCGATTATATTTTTATTACTTTCTATTTTTTGAACTAGAAATTTCAAGAGATTGTCATGGGGTATATATATATGATTTTTTTAGAAGCAAAATATTTTATTTTCTATTCACAATTTCAGACACAGCCGTACGTAAATCCATGAAGGCACACCCATATGCACCCGCTCACGCGAACATACACACTCACACACACGCACGCACACACACACACACTCACGCACAGACACACACACACTCACACCCATGCACAAACTCACGTTCAACAACATATGAATACGTAAGGAAATTTAATAAACAAGATATTTGGTTGAATTTTCATTATTTAAGAAAATTGCGAAGGGGTATAGATATGATTTTCTTTTTAGTCACATATTTTATTTTCTATTCACAATTTCATATGCACCCGCCACTAAATTTCAGACACCTATTTTATTTTGAATGCACCCACACTCCCGCACGCACGCACACACACACACACACACACATACCCACAAACTCACACACACTCACGTTGAATAACATGTGATTCAGCAAGAAAATTTAAGAAACAAGATATTTGGTTGTATTTTCATTATTCAAGAAAATTGCGAAGGGGTATATATATGATTTTTTTCAGCCACATATTATATTTTCTATTCACAATTTCATATGCACCCACCACTAAATTTCATACACATATTTTATTTTAAATACACCCACACTCCCGCACGCACACACACACACACATATACACACAAACTCACACACACGCACGTTGAATAACATGTGAATCAGCAAGAAAATTTAAGAAACAAGATATTTGGTTGTATTTTCATTATTCAAGAAAATTGCGAAGGGGTATATATATGATTTTTTTTAACCACATTTTATATTTTCTATTCACAATTCCAGACACACCCACATCTAAATTTTAGACACATATTTTATTTTCAATACACACACACTCCCGCCCGCACGCACACAGACACACGCACACTCACACACACACTCGCACACACTTACGCTAAATAAGATGTGAATAAGAAAGAAAATTTAAGAAACAAGATATTTAGCTGTATTTTCATAATTTATGCCATATATATTAAGGATTTTTGAATATATTTTTATTACTTTCTATTTTTTGAACTAGAAATTTCAAGAGATTGTCAAGGGGTATATATATGATTTTTTTTGAAGCTAAATATTTTGTTTTCTATTCACAATTTCAGACACACCAACGTTTAAGTTCGCATAGGTGCACACACATACACCTCCACACACACACACACGGGCGCACACACAAACAAACACACACACTCACTCGCTCGCACACATACACACACACACACACACACTCACTCACACACATTCTCACACACTCACACACATGCACAAACTCAAGTTCAATAACAAATGAATATGTAAGAAAATTTAATAAACAAGATTTTTGGTTGTATTTTCATTATTTACGTCATATATATTAGTAATTTTTGAATATATTTTTGTTACTTTCTATTTTTTGAACTAGAAATTTCAAGAGATTGTCATGGGGTATATATATGATTTTTTTAGAAGCAAAATATTTTATTTTCTATTCACAATTTCAGACACAGCCGTACGTAAATCCATGAAGGCACACCCATATGGACTCGCTAACACGAACATACACACTCACACACACGCACACACACACACACACTCACACCCATGCAGAAATTCCCGTTCAACAACATATGAATAAGTAAGGAAATTTAATAAACAAGATATTTGGTTGAATTTTCATTATTTAAGAAAATTGCGAAGGGGTATAGATATGATTTTCTTTTTAGTCACATATTTTATTTTCTATTCACAATTTCATATGCACCCACCACTAAATTTCAGAGACATATTTTATTTTGAATAAACCCACACTCCCGCATGCACGCACACACACACACACATACACACAAACTCACACACACTCACGTTGAATAACATGTGAATCAGCAAGAAAATTTAAGAAACAAGATATTTGATTGTATTTTCATTATTCAAGAAAATTGCGAAGGGGTATATATATGATTTTTTTTAGCCACATATTATATTTTCTATTCACAATTCCAGACACACCCACATCTAAATTTTAGACACATATTTTATTTTCAACACACACACTCCCGACCGCACGCACACAGACACACGCACACTCACACACACACTCGCACACACTTATGCTCAATAAGATGTGAATTAGCAAGAAAATTTAGGAAACAAGATATTTAGTTGTATTTTCATAATTTACGCCATATATATTAAGGATTTTTGAATATATTTTTATTACTTTCTATTTTTTGAACTAGAAATTTCAAGAGATTGTCAAGGGGTATATATATGATTTTTTTGAAGCAAAATATTTTGTTTTCTATTCACAATTTCAGACACACCAAGGTTTAAGTTCGCACAGGTGCACACACATACACCTACACACACATACACACGGGCGCACACACAAACAAACACACACACCTACTCGCTCGCACACATACACACACACACACACTCACTCATACACATTCTCACACACTCACACACATGCACAAACTCACCTTCAATAACAAATGAATATGTAAGAAAATTTAATAAACAAGATTTTTGGTTGTATTTTCATTATTTACGTCATATAGTAATTTTCGAATATATTTTTATTACTATCTATTTTTTGAACTAGAAATTTCAAGAGATTGTCATGGGGTATATATATGATTTTTTTTAGAAGCAAAATATTTATTTTCTATTCACAATTTCAGACACAGCCATACGTAAATCCATGAAAGCACACCCATCTGCACCCACTCACACGAACAGACACGCTCACACACACGCACACACACACACACACACTCATGCACAGACACACACACACACTCACACTCACATCCATGCACAAACTCACGTTCAAGAACAAATGAATACGTAAGGAAATTTAATAAACAAGATATTTGGTTGTATTTTCATTATTCAAGAAAATTGCGAAGGGGTATATATATGATTTTTTTTAGCCACATATTATATTTTCTATTCAGAATTCCAGACACACCCACATCTAAATTTTAGACACATATTTTATTTTCAATACAAACACACTCCCGCCCGCACGCACACACACACACGCACATTCACACACACACTCGCACACACTTACGCTCAATAAGATGTGAATAAGCAAGAAAATTTAAGAAATAAGATATTTAGTTGTATTTTCATAATTTACGCCATATATATTAAGGATTTTTGAATATATTTTTATTACTTTATGTTTTTTGAACTAGAAATTTCAAGAGATTGTCAAGGGGTATATATATGATTTTTTTGAAGCAAAATATTTTGTTTTCTATTCACAATTTCAGACACACCAAGGTTTAAGTTCGCACAGGTGCACACACATACACCTCCACACACATACACACGGGCGCACACACAAACAAACACACACACTTACTCGCTCGCACACATACACACACACACACACACTCACTCATACACATTCTCACACACTCACACACATGCACAAACTCACGTTCAATAACAAATGAATATGCAAGAAAATTTAATAAACAAGACTTTTGGTTGTATTTTCATTATTTACGTCATATAGTAATTTTCGAATATACTTTTATTACTATCTATTTTTTGAACTAGAAATTTCAAGAGATTGCCATGGGGTATATATATGATTTTTTTTAGAAGCAAAATATTTATTTTCTATTCACAATTTCAGACACAGCCGTACGTAAATCCATGAAAGCACACCCATATGCACCCACTCACACGAACAGACACGCTCACACACACGCACACACACACACACACACTCATGCACAGACACACACACACACACTCACATCCATGCACAAACTCACGTTCAAGAACATATGAATACGTAAGGAAATTTAATAAACAAGATATTTGGTTGTATTTTCATTATTCAAGAAAATTGCGAAGGGGTATATATATGATTTTTTTTAGCCACATATTATATTTTCTATTCACAATTCCAGACACACCCACATCTAAATTTTAGACACATATTTTATTTTCAATACAAACACACTCCCGCCCGCACGCACACAGACACACGCACATTCACACACACACTCGCACACACTTACGCTCAATAACATGTGAATAAGCAAGAAAATTTAAGAAATAAGATATTTAGTTGTATTTTCATAATTTACGCCATATATATTAAGGATTTTTGAATATATTTTTATTACTTTATGTTTTTTGAACTAGAAATTTCAAGAGATTGTCAAGGGGTATATATATGATTTTTTTGAAGCAAAATATTTTGTTTTCTATTCACAATTTCAGACACACCAAGGTTTAAGTTCGCACAGGTGCACACACATACACCTCCACACACATACACACGGGCGCACACACAAACAAACACACACACTTACTCGCTCGCACACATACACACACACACACACACTCACTCATACACATTCTCACACACTCACACACATGCACAAACTCACGTTCAATAACAAATGAATATGCAAGAAAATTTAATAAACAAGATTTTTGGTTGTATTTTCATTATTTACGTCATATAGTAATTTTCGAATATACTTTTATTACTATCTATTTTTTGAACTAGAAATTTCAAGAGATTGCCATGGGGTATATATATGATTTTTTTTAGAAGCAAAATATTTATTTTCTATTCACAATTTCAGACACAGCCGTACGTAAATCCATGAAAGCACACCCATATGCACCCACTCACACGAACAGACACGCTCACACACACGCACACACACACACACACTCATGCACAGACACACACACACACTCACATCCATGCACAAACTCACGTTCAAGAACATATGAATACGTAAGGAAATTTAATAAACAAGATATTTGGTTGTATTTTCATTATTCAAGAAAATTGCGAAGGGGTATATATATGATTTTTTTTAGCCACATATTATATTTTCTATTCACAATTCCAGACACACCCACATCTAAATTTTAGACACATATTTTATTTTCAATACAAACACACTCCCGCCCGCACGCACACAGACACACGCACATTCACACACACACTCGCACACACTTACGCTCAATAACATGTGAATAAGCAAGAAAATTTAAGAAATAAGATATTTAGTTGTATTTTCATAATTTACGCCATATATATTAAGGATTTTTGAATATATTTTTATTACTTTATGTTTTTTGAACTAGAAATTTCAAGAGATTGTCAAGGGGTATATATATGATTTTTTTGAAGCAAAATATTTTGTTTTCTATTCACAATTTCAGACACACCAAGGTTTAAGTTCGCACAGGTGCACACACATACACCTCCACACACATACACACGGGCGCACACACAAACAAACACACACACTTACTCGCTCGCACACATACACACACACACACACACTCACTCATACACATTCTCACACACTCACACACATGCACAAACTCACGTTCAATAACAAATGAATATGTAAGAAAATTTAATAAACAAGATTTTTGGTTGTATTTTCATTATTTACGTCATATAGTAATTTTCGAATATATTTTTATTACTATCTATTTTTTGAACTAGAAATTTCAAGAGATTGTCATGGGGTATATATATGATTTTTTTAGAAGCAAAATATTTTATTTTCTATTCACAATTTCAGACACAGCCGTACGTAAATCCATGAAAGCACACCCATATGCACCCGCTCACACGAACATACACGCTCACATACACGAACACACACACACACACACACTCATGCACAGACACACACACACACTCACACCCATGCACAAACTCACGTTCAACAACATATGAATACGTAAGGAAATTTAATAAACAAGATATTTGGTTGTATTTTCATTATTCAAGAAAATTGCAAAGGGGTATATATATGATTTTTTTTAGCCACATATTATATTTTCTATTAACAATTCCAGACACACCCACATCTAAATTTTAGACACATATTTTATTTTCAATACAAACACACTCCCGCCCGCACGCACACAGACACACGCACACTCACACACACACTCGCACACACTTACGCTCAATAACATGTGAATAAGCAAGAAAATTTAAGAAACAAGATATTTAGTTGTATTTTCATAATTTACGCCATATATATTAAGGATTTTTGAATATATTTTTATTACTTTATGTTTTTTGAACTAGAAATTTCAAGAGATTGTCAAGGGGTATATCTATGATTTTTTTGAAGCAAAATATTTTGTTTTCTATTCACAATTTCAGACACACCCACGTTTAAGTTCGCACAGGCGCACACACATACACCTCCACACACATACACACGGGCGCACACACAAACAAACACCCACACACTCACTCGCTCGCACACATACACACACACACACACTCACTCACACACATTCTAACACACTCACACATATGCACAAACTCACGTTCAATAACAAATGAATATGTAACAAAATTTAATAAACATGATTTTTGGTTGTATTTTCATTATTTACGTCATATAGTAATTTTTGAATATATTTTTATTACTATCTATTTTTTGAACTAGAAATTTCAAGAGATTTTCATGGGGTATATATATGATTTTTTTAGAAGCAAAATATTTTATTTTCTATTCACAATTTCAGACATAGCCGTATGTAAATCCATGAAGGCACACCCATATGCACCCGCTCACACGCACACACACACACACACACTCACGCACAGACACACACACTCATGCACAGACGCACACACACACTCACACCCATGCACAAACTCACGTTCAACAACATGTGAATACGTAAGGAAATTTAATAAACAAGATATTTGGTTGAATTTTCATTATTTAAGAAAATTGCGAAGGGGTATATTTCTGATTTTCTTTTTAGTCACATATTTTATTTTCTATTCACAATTTCATATGCACCCACCACTAAATTTCAGACACATATTTTATTTTGAATGCACCCACACTTCCGCACGCACGCACAAACACACACACACATACACACAAACTCACACACACTCACGTTGAATAACATGTGAATCAGCAAGAAAATTTAAGAAACAAGATATTTGGTTGTATTTTCATTATTCAAGAAAATTGCGAAGGGGTATATATATGATTTTTTTTAGCCACATATTATATTTTCTATTCACAATTCCAAACACACCCACATCTAAATTTTAGACACATATTTTATTTTCAATACAAACACACTCCCGCCCGCACGCACACAGACACACGCACACTCACACACACACTCGCACACACTTACGCTCAATAACATGTGAATAAGCAAGAAAATTTAAGAAACAAGATATTTAGTTGAATTTTCATAATTTGCGCCCCATATATTAAGGATTTTTGAATATATTTTTATTACTTTATGTTTTTTGAACTAGAAATTTCAAGAGATTGTCAAGGGGTATATATATGATTTTTTTGAAGCAAAATATCTTGTTTTCTATTCACAATTTCAGACACACCAACGTTTAAGTTCGCACAGGTGCACACACATACACCTCCACACACATACACACGGGTGCACACACACACTTACTCGCTCGCACACATACACACACACACACACACACTCATACACATTCTCACACACTCACACACATGCACAAACTCACGTTCAATAACAAATGAATATGTAAGAAAATTTAATAAACAAGATTTTTGGTTGTATTTTCATTATTTACGTCATATAGTAATTTTTGAATATATTTTTATTACTATCTATTTTTTGAACTAGAAATTTCAAGAGATTGTCATGGTGTATATATATAATTTTTTTAGAAGCAAAATATTTTATTTTCTATTCACAATTTCAGACACAGCTGTACGTAAATCCATGAAGGCACACCCACATGTACCCGCTCACACGCACACACACACACACACACACTCACGCACAGACACACACACTCATGCACAGACGCACACACACACTCACACCCATGCACAAACTCACGTTCAACAACATATGAATGCGTAAGGAAATTTAATAAACAAGATATTTGGATGAATTTTCATTATTTAAGAAAATTGCGAAGGGGTATAGATATGATTTTCTTTTCAGTCACATATTTTATTTTCTATTCACAATTTCATATGCACCCACCACTAAATTTCAGACACATATTTTAATTTGAAAGCACCCACACTCCCGCACGCACGCACACACACACACACTCATACACACAAACTCACACACACTCACGCTGAATAACATCTGAATCAGCAAGAAAATTTAAGAAATAAGATATTTGGTTGTATTTTCATTATTCAAGAAAATTGAGAAGGGGTATATATATGATTTTTTTTAGCCACATATTATATTTTCTATTCACAATTCCAGACACACCCACATCTAAATTTTAGACACATATTTTATTTTCAATACACACACACTCCCGCCCGCACGCACACAGACACACGCACACACTTACGCTCAATAAGATGTGAATAAGCAAGAAAATTTAAGAAACAAGATATTTAGTTGTATTTTCATAATTTACGCCATATATATTAAGGATTTTTGAATATATTTTTATTACTTTCTGTTTTTTGAACTAGAAATTTCAAGAGATTGTCAAGGGGTATATATATATGATTTTTTTGAAGCAAAATATTTTGTTTTCTATTCACAATTTCAGACACACCAACGTTTAAGTTCGCACAAGCGCACACACATACACCTCAACACACATACACATGGGCGCACACACAAACAAACACACACCCTCACTCGCTCGCACACATACACACACACACACACACTCACTCACACACATTCTCACACACTCACACACATGCACAAACTCACGTTCAATAACAAATGAATATGTAAGAAAATTTAATAAACAAAATTTTTGGTTGTATTTTCATTATTTACGTCATATAGTAATTTTTGAATATATTTTTATTACTATCTATTTTTTGAACTAGAAATTTCAAGAGATTGTCATGGGGTATATATATGATTTTTTTAGAAGCAAAATATTTTATTTTATATTCACAATTTCAGACACAGCCGTACGTAAAACCATGAAGGCACACCCATATGCACCCGCTCACATGCACACACACACACACACACTCATGAACAGACACACACACACACACACACACTCACACCCATGCACAAACTCACGTTCAACAACATATGAATACGTAAGGAAATTTAATAAACAAGATATTTGGTTGAATTTTCATTATTTAAGAAAATTGCGAAGGGGTATAGATATGATTTTCTTTTTAGTCACATATTTTATTTTCTATTCACAATTTCATATGCACCCGCCACTAAATTTCAGACACCTATTTTATTTTGAATGCACCCACACTCCCGCACGCACGCACACACACACACACACACACATACCCACAAACTCACACACACTCACGTTGAATAACATGTGATTCAGCAAGAAAATTTAAGAAACAAGATATTTGGTTGTATTTTCATTATTCAAGAAAATTGCGAAGGGGTATATATATGATTTTTTTAGCCACATTATATTTTCTATTCACAATTCCAGACACACTCACATCTAAATTTTAGACACATATTTTATTTTCAATACACACACACTCCCGCCCGCACGCACACAGACAAACGCACACTCACACACACACACACACACTCGCACACACTTACGCTCAATAAGATGTGAATAAGCAAAAAAATTTAAGAAACAAGATATTTAGTTGTATTTTCATAATTTACGCCATATATATTAAGGATTTTTTAATATATTTTTATTACTTTATGTTTTTTGAACTAGAAATTTCAATAGATTGTCAAGGGGTATATATATGATTTTTTTGAAGCAAAATATTTTGTTTTCTATTCACAATTTCAGACACACCCACGTTTAAGTTCGCACAGGTGCACACACATACACCTCCACACACATACACACGGGCGCACACACAAACAAACACACACACTTACTCGCTCGCACAGACACACACACACACACACTCACTCATACACATTCTCACACACTCACACACATGCACAAATTCACGTTCAATAACAAATGAATATGTAAGAAAATTTAATAAACAAGATTTTTGGTTGTATTTTAATTATTTACGTCATACAGTAATTTTTGAAAATATTTTTATTACTATCTATTTTTTGAACTAGAAATTTCAAGAGATTGTCATGGGGTATATATATGATTTTTTTAGAAGCAAAATATTTTATTTTCTATTCACAATTTCAGACACAGCCGTACGTAAATCCATGAAAGCACACCCATATGCACCCGCTCACACGAACATACACGCTCACACACACGCACACACACACACACACTCATGCACAGACACACACACATACACTCACACCCATGCACAAACTCACGTTCAACAACATATGAATACGTAAGGAAATTTAATAAACAAGATATTTGGTTGTATTTTCATTATTCAAGAGAATTGCGAAGGGTTATATATATGATTTTTTTTAGCCGCATATTATATTTTCTATTCACAATTCCAGACACACCCACATGTAAATTTTAGACACATATTTTGTTTTCAATACAAACACACTCCCGCCCGCACGCACACGGACACACGCACACTCACACACACACTCGCACACACTTACGCTCAATAACATGTGAATAAGCAAGAAAATTTAAGAAACAAGATATTTAGTTGTATTTTCATAATTTACGCCATATATATCAAGGATTTTTGAAAATATTTTTATTACTTTATGTTTCTTGAACTAGAAATTTCAAGAGATTGTCAAGGGGTATATATATGATTTTTTTGAAGCAAAATATTTTGTTTTCTATTCACAATTTCAGACACACCCACGTTTAAGTTCGCACAGGCGCACACACATACACACGGGCGCACACACACACTCACTCGCTCGCACACATGCACAAACACACACATTCTCACACACTCACACACATGCACAAACTCACGTTCAATAACAAATGAATATGTAAGAAAATTCAATAAACATGATTTTTGGTTGTATTTTCATTATTTACGTCATTTAGTAATTTTTGAATATATTTTTATTACTATCTATTTTTTGAACTAGAAATTTCAAGAGATTGTCATGGGGTATATATGATTTTTTTAGAAGCAAAATATTTTATTTTCTATTCACAATTTCAGACACAGCCGTACGTATATTCATGAAGGCACACCCATATGCACCCGCTCACATGCACACACACACACACGCACACACTCACGAACAGACACACACACACACACACACACACACACTCACACCCATGCACAAACTCACGTTCAACAACATATGAATACGTAAGGAAATTTAATAAACAAAATATTTGGTTGAATTTTCATTATTTAAGAAAATTGCGAAGGGGTATAGATATGATTTTCTTTTTAGTCACATATTTTATTTTCTATTCACAATTTCATATGCACCCACCACTAAATTTCAGACACATATTTTATTTTGAATGCACCCACTCTCCCACACGCACGCACACACACACACACACACACACACACACACACAAACTCACGCACACTCACGTTGAATAACATGTGATTCAGCAAGAAAATTTAAGAAACAAGATATTTGGTTGTATTTTCATTATTCAAGAAAATTGCGAAGGGGTATATATATGATTTTTTTTGGCCACATATTATATTTTCTATTCACAATTCCAGACACACCCACATCTAAATTTTAGACACATATTTTATTTTCAATACACACACACTCCCGCCCGCACGCACACACTTACGCTCAATAAGATGTGAATAAGCAAGAAAATTTAAGAAACAAGATATTTAGTTGTGTTTTCATAATTTACGCCATATATATTAAGGATTTTTGAATATATTTTTATTACTTTCTATTTTTTGAACTAGAAATTTCAAGAGATTATCAAGGGGTATATATATGATTTTTTTGAAGCAAAATATTTTGTTTTCTATTCACAATTTCAGACACACCAACGTTTAAGTTCGCACAAGCGCACACACATACACCTCAACACACATACACACGGGCGCACACACAAACAAACACACACCCTCACTCACACACACACACAAGCACAAACTCACGTTCAATAACAAATGAATATTTAAGAAAATTTAATAGACAAAATTTTTGGTTGTATTTTCATTATTTACGTCATATAGTAATTTTCGAATATATTTTTATTACTATCTATTTTTTGAACTAGAAATTTCAAGAGATTGTCATGGGGTATATATATGATTTTTTTAGAAGCAAAATATTTTGTTTTGTATTCACAATTTCAGACACAGCCGTACGTAAAACCATGAAGGCACACCCATATGCACCCGCTCACATGCACACACACACACACACTCACGAACAAACACACACACACACACACACTCACACCCATGCACAAACTCACGTTCAACAACATATGAATACGTAAGGAAATTTAATAAACAAGATATTTGGTTGAATTTTCATTATTTAAGAAAATTGCGAAGGGGTATAGATATGATTTTCTTTTTAGTCACACATTTTATTTTCTATTCACAATTTCATATGCACCCACCACTAAATTTCAGACACATATTTTATTTTGAATGCACCCACACTCCCGCACGCACGCACGCACACACACACACACACACACACACAAACTCACACACACTCACGTTGAATAACATGTGATTCAGCAAGAAAATTTAAGAAACAAGATATTTGGTTGTATTTTCATTATTCAAGAAAATTGCGAAGGGGTATATATATGATTTTTTTTAGCCACATATTATATTTTCTATTCACAATTCCAGACACATCCACATCTAAATTTTTTACACATATTTTTTTTTCAATACACACACACTCCCGCCCGCACGCACACAGACACACGCACACTCACACACACACTCGCACACACTTACGCTCAATAACATGTGAATAAGCAAGAAAATTTAAGAAACAAGATATTTAGTTGTATTTTCATAATTTACGCCGCATATATTAAGGATTTTTGAGCATATCTTTATTACTTTCTGTTTTTTGAACTAGAAATTTCAAGAGATTGTCAAGGGGTATATGTATGATTTTTTTGAAGCAAAATATTTAGTTTTCTATTCACAATTTCAGACACACCAACGTTTAAGTTCGTACAAGCGCACACACATACACCTCAACACACATACACACGGGCGCACACACAAACAAACACACACCCTCACTCGGTCGCACACATACACACACACACACACTCACTCACACACATTCTCACACACTCACACATATGCACAAACTCACGTTCAATAACAAATGAATATGTAAGATAATTTAATAAACAAAATTTTTGGTTGTATTTTCATTATTTACGTCATATATATTAGTAATTTTTGAATATATTTTTGTTACTTTCTATTTTTTGAACTAGAAATTTCAAGAGATTGTCATGGGGTATATATATGATTTTTTCAGAAGCAAAATATTTTATTTTCTATTCACAATTTCAGACACAGCCGTACGTAAATCCATGAAGGCACACCCATATGGACTCGCTAACACGAACATACACACTCACACACACGCACACACACACACACACACACACACACACACACACAAACTCACGCACACTCACGTTGAATAACATGTGATTCAGCAAGAAAATTTAAGAAACAAGATATTTGGTTGTATTTTCATTATTCAAGAAAATTGCGAAGGGGTATATATATGATTTTTTTTGGCCACATATTATATTTTCTATTCACAATTCCAGACACACCCACATCTAAATTTTAGACACATATTTTATTTTCAATACACACACACTCCCGCCCGCACGCACACACTTACGCTCAATAAGATGTGAATAAGCAAGAAAATTTAAGAAACAAGATATTTAGTTGTGTTTTCATAATTTACGCCATATATATTAAGGATTTTTGAATATATTTTTATTACTTTCTATTTTTTGAACTAGAAATTTCAAGAGATTATCAAGGGGTATATATATGATTTTTTTGAAGCAAAATATTTTGTTTTCTATTCACAATTTCAGACACACCAACGTTTAAGTTCGCACAAGCGCACACACATACACCTCAACACACATACACACGGGCGCACACACAAACAAACACACACCCTCACTCACACACACACACAAGCACAAACTCACGTTCAATAACAAATGAATATTTAAGAAAATTTAATAGACAAAATTTTTGGTTGTATTTTCATTATTTACGTCATATAGTAATTTTCGAATATATTTTTATTACTATCTATTTTTTGAACTAGAAATTTCAAGAGATTGTCATGGGGTATATATATGATTTTTTTGGAAGCAAAATATTTTGTTTTGTATTCACAATTTCAGACACAGCCGTACGTAAAACCATGAAGGCACACCCATATGCACCCGCTCACATGCACACACACACACACACTCACGAACAAACACACACACACACACACACACTCACACCCATGCACAAACTCACGTTCAACAACATATGAATACGTAAGGAAATTTAATAAACAAGATATTTGGTTGAATTTTCATTATTTAAGAAAATTGCGAAGGGGTATAGATATGATTTTCTTTTTAGTCACACATTTTATTTTCTATTCACAATTTCATATGCACCCACCACTAAATTTCAGACACATATTTTATTTTGAATGCACCCACACTCCCGCACGCACGCACGCACACACACACACACACACACACACAAACTCACACACACTCACGTTGAATAACATGTGATTCAGCAAGAAAATTTAAGAAACAAGATATTTGGTTGTATTTTCATTATTCAAGAAAATTGCGAAGGGGTATATATATGATTTTTTTTAGCCACATATTATATTTTCTATTCACAATTCCAGACACATCCACATCTAAATTTTTTACACATATTTTTTTTTCAATACACACACACTCCCGCCCGCACGCACACAGACACACGCACACTCACACACACACTCGCACACACTTACGCTCAATAACATGTGAATAAGCAAGAAAATTTAAGAAACAAGATATTTAGTTGTATTTTCATAATTTACGCCGCATATATTAAGGATTTTTGAGCATATCTTTATTACTTTCTGTTTTTTGAACTAGAAATTTCAAGAGATTGTCAAGGGGTATATGTATGATTTTTTTGAAGCAAAATATTTAGTTTTCTATTCACAATTTCAGACACACCAACGTTTAAGTTCGTACAAGCGCACACACATACACCTCAACACACATACACACGGGCGCACACACAAACAAACACACACCCTCACTCGGTCGCACACATACACACACACACACACTCACTCACACACATTCTCACACACTCACACATATGCACAAACTCACGTTCAATAACAAATGAATATGTAAGATAATTTAATAAACAAAATTTTTGGTTGTATTTTCATTATTTACGTCATATAGTAATTTTCGAATATATTTTTATTACTATCTATTTTTTGAACTAGAAATTTCAAGAGATTGTCATGGGGTATATATATGATTTTTTTAGAAGCAAAATATTTTATTTTCTATACACAATTTCAGACACAGCCGTACGTAAAACCATGAAGGCACACCCATATGCACCCGCTCACATGCACACACACACACACACTCACGAACAGACACACACACCCACACACACACACACGCACACCCATGCACAAACTTACGTTCAACAACATATGAATACGTAAGGAAATTTAAAGAACAAGATATTTGGTTGAATTTTCATTATTTAAGAAAATTGCGAAGGGGTATAGATATGATTTTCTTTTTAGTCACATATTTTATTTTCTATTCACAATTTCATATGCACCCACCACTAAATTTCAGACACGTATTTTATTTTGAATGCACCCACACTCCCGCACGCACGCACACACACTCACACACACACATACACACAAACTCACACACACTCACGTTGAATAACATGTGATTCAGCAAGAAAATTTAAGAAACAAGATATTTGGTTGTATTTTCATTATTCAAGAAAATTGCGAAGGGGTATATATATGATTTTTTTTAGCCACATATTATATTTTCTATTCACAATTCCAGACACACCCACATCTAAATTTTGGATACATATTTTATTTTCAATACACACACACTCCCGCCCACACGCACACAGTCACACGCACACTCACACACACACTCGCACACACTCACGCTCAATAAGATGTGAATAAGCAAGAAAATTTAAGAAACAACATATTTAGTTGTATTTCCATAATTTACGCCATATATGTTAAGGATTTTTGAATATATTTTTATTACTTTATGTTTTTTGAACTAGAAATTTCAAGAGATTGTCAAGGGGTATATATATGATTTTTTTAGAAGCAAAATATTTTATTTTCTATTCACAAGTTCAAACACAGCCGTACGTAAAACCATGAAGGCACACCCATATGCACCCGCTCACATGCACACACACACACACACTCACGAACAGACACACACACACACACACACACACTCACACCCATGCACAAACTCACGTTCAACAACATATGAATACGTAAGGAAATTTAATAAACAAGATATTTGGTTGAATTCTCATTATTTAAGAAAATTGCGAAGGGGTATAGATATGATTTTCTTTTTAGTCACATATTTTATTTTCTATTCACAATTTCATATGCACCCACCACTAAATTTCAGACACATATTTTATTTTGAATGCACCCACACTCCCGCACACACACACACACACACACACACAAACTCACACACACTCACGTTGAATAACATGTGATTCAGCGAGAAAATTTAAGAAACAAGATTTTTGGTTGTATTTTCATTATTCAAGAAAATTGCGAAGGGGTATATATATGATTTTTTTTAGCCATATATTATATTTTCTATTCACAATTCCAGACACCCACATCTAAATTTTTGACACATATTTTATTTTCAATACACACACACTCCCGCCCACACGCACACAGACACACACACACTCACACACACACTCGCACGCACTTACGCTCAATAAGATGTGAATAAGCAAGAAAATTTAAGAAACAAGATATTTAGTTGAATTTTCCTAATTTACGCCCCATATATTAAGGATTTTTGAATATATTTTTATTACTTTATGTTTTTTGAACTAGAAATTTCAAGAGATTGTCAAGGGGTATATATATGATTTTTTTGAAGCAAAATATTTTGTTTTCTATTCACAATTTCAGACACACCCACGTTTAAGTTCGCACAGGCGCACACACATACACCTCCACACACATACACACGGGCGCACACACAAACAAACACACACACACTCTCTCGCTCGCACACACACACACACACACACACACACACACACTCACTCACACACATTCTCACACACTCACACACATGCACAAACTCACGTTCAATAACAAATGAATATGTAAGAAAATTTAATAAACAAGATTTTTGGTTGTATTTTAATTATTTACGTCATATAGTAATTTTCGAATATATTTTTATTACTATCTATTTTTTGAACTAGAAATTTCAAGAGATTGTCATGGGGTATATATATGATTTTTTTAGAAGCAAAATATTTTATTTTCTATTCACAATTTCAGACACAGCCGTACGTAAATCCATGAAAGCACACCCATATGCACCCGCTCACACGAACATAGACGCTCACACACACGCACACACACACACACACTCATGCACAGACACACACACACACACTCGCACCCATGCACAAACTCACGTCCAACAACATATGAATACGTAAGGAAATTTAATAAACAAGATATTTGGTTGTATTTTCATTATTTAAGAAAATTGCGAAGGGGTATATATATGATTTTTTTTAGCCGCATATTATATTTTTTATTCACAATTCCAGACACACCCACATCTAAATTTTAGACACATATTTTATTTTCAATACAAACACACTCCCGCCCGCACGCACACTCACACACACACTCGCACACACTTACGCTCAATAACATGTGAATTAGCAAGAAAATTTAAGAAACAAGATATTTAGTTGTATTTTCATAATTTACGCCATATATATTAAGGATTTTTGAATATATTTTTATTAATTTATGTTTTTTGAACTAGAAATTTCAAGAGATTGTCAAGGGGTATATATATGATTTTTTTAGAAGCAAAATATTTTATTTTCTATTCACAATTTCAGACACAGCCGTACGTAAATCCATGAAAGCACACCCATATGCACCCGCTCGCACGAACACACACACTCACACATACGCACACACACACACACACACTCATGCACAGACACACACACACACACACACCCATGCACAAACTCACGTTCAACAACATATGAATACGTAAGGAAATTTAATAAACAATATATTTGGTTGAATTTTCATTATTTAAGAAAATTGCGAAGGGGTATAGATATGATTTCCTTTTTAGTCACATATTTTATTTTCTATTCACAATTTCATATGCACCCACCACTAAATTTCAGACACATATTTTATTTTGAATGCACCCACACTCCTGCACGAACGCACACACACGGACATACACACAAACTCACACACACTCACGTTAAATAACATGTGAATCATAAAGAAAATTTAAGAAACAAGATATTTGGTTGTATTTTCATTATTCAAGAAAATTGCGAAGGGGTATATATATGATTTTTTTTAGCCACATATTATATTTTCTATTCACAATTCCAGACACACCCACATCTAAAATTTAGACACATATTTTATTTTCAATACACACACACTCCTGCCCGCACGCACACAGACACACGTACACTCACACACACACACACACTCGCACACACTTACGCTCAATAAGATGTGAATAAGCAAGAAAATTTAAGAAACAAGATATTTAGTTGTATTTTCATAATTTACGCCATATATATTAAGGATTTTTGAATATATTTTTATTACTTTCTATTTTTTGAACTAGAAATTTCAAGTGATTGTCAAGGGGTATATATATGATTTTTTTTGAAGCAAAATATTTTGTTTTCTATTCACAATTTCAGACACACCAACGTTTAAGTTCGCACAGGCGCACACACATGCACCTCCACACACACACATACACACGGGCGTACACACAAACAAACACACACACTCACTCGCTCGCACACATACACACACACACACACTGACTCACACACTTATACACATGCACAAACTCACGTTCAATAACAAATGAATATGTAAGAAAATTTAGTAAACAAGATTTTTGGTTGTATTTTCATTATTTACGTCATATATATTAGTAATTTTCGAATACATTTTTATTACTTTCTATTTTTTGAACTAGAAATTTCAAGAGATTGTCATGGGGTATATATATGATTTTTTTAGAAGCAAAATATTTTATTTTCTATTCACAATTTCAGACACAGCCGTACGTAAATCCATGAAGGCACACCCATATGCACCCGCTCACACGCACACACACACACACACACACTCACGCACAGACACACACACTCGCGCATCGACACACACACACACTCACACCCATGCACAAACTCACGTTCAACAACATATGAATACGTAAGGAAATTTAATAAACAAGATATTTGGTTGAATTTTCATTATTTAAGAAAATTGCGAAGGGGTATAGATATGATTTTCTTTTTAGTCACATATTTTATTTTCTATTCACAATTTCATATGCACCCACCACTAAATTTCAGACACATATTTTATTTTGAATGCACCCACACTCCCGCACGCACGCACAAACACACACACACATACACACAAACTCACACACACTCACGTTGAATAACATGTGAATCAGCAAGAAAATTTAAGAACCAAGATATTTCGTTGTATTTTCATTATTCAAGAAAATTGCGAAGGGGTATATATATGATTTTTTTCAGCCACATATTATATTTTCTGTTCACAATTCCAGACACACCCACATCTAAATTTTAGACACATATTTTATTTTCAATACACACACACTCCCGCCCGCTCGCACACAGACACACGCACACTCACACACACACTCGCACACACTTACGGTCAATAACATGTGAATAAGCAAGAAAATTTAAGAAACAAGATATTTAGTTGTATTTTCATAATTTACGCCATATATATTATGGATTTTTGAATATATTTTTATTACTTTCTGTTTTTTGAACTAGAAATTTCAAGAGATTGTCAAGGGGTATATATATGACTTTTTTAGAAGCAAAATATTTTATTTTCTATTCACAATTTTAGACACAGCAACGCCTATTTTTTTTTCAATTCTCAATTTCATACGCACCCACCCCTAAATTTCAGACACATATTTTATTTTCTATACACCCACACTCCCGCACACGCACACACATATACACACACTTGCATACACACAAACACATACGCAAACACACCCACACCCACACTCACTCACATTCAATAACAAACGAATAAGCAAGAAAATTTAAAAAATAAGATATTTGGCTGTATTTCCATTATTTACGTCACATATATTAAGAATTTTCGTATATATTTTTACTATTTAAAATTTTTTGAACTTAAAATTTCATGAAATTTTCCAAGGGTATATATATGATTTTTTTTGAAGCAAAATATTTTATTTTCTATTCACAATTTCAAACACACCAACGTTTAGTCTGCACATGCGCACACATATTCACCTCCACACACACACGCGCGCACACACAAACACACACACACACTTGCTCACACACATACACACACACACACGCACACACTCGCGCACACATTCTCACACACTGACACACGTGCACAAACTCACGTTCAATAACGAATAAATATGTAAGAAAATTTAATAAACACGATATTTGGTTGTATTTTCATTATTTAAGGAAAATGCGAATGGGTATATATATGATTTTTTTTTGCCACATATTTTATTTTCTATTAACAATTTCATGCACACCCATCCCTAAATTTTAGACACATATTTTATTTTCTGTACACCCACACTCCCGCACACACACACAGACAAACATACATGTACACACACATACACATACACACACATTCACACACACACATATACATACACAAACACACCCATATGCACACTCTCGCACATACACACACACACACGCGCAAACACACTCGCACACACACACACACACAGTGTCGTTCAATAACTTGTATTTTCATTATTTACGCCATATATATTAAGGATTTTCGAATATATTTTTATTATTTTCTATTTTTTGAACTAGAAATTTCAAGAAATATCCAAGGGGTATATATATGATTTTTTTTGAGCCACCTATTTTATATTCTATTCAGAATTTCATACGCACCCACCCCTAAATTTCAGACACATATTTTATTTTCTATACACCCACACTCCTGCACGCAAACACACACACACACATACACACACATGCACACACACGTATACACACACTCGCACACACACAAACACATACGCAAACACACACGTACCCATGCTCACACACACACACACACATGCACACACTCACGTTCAATAACAAACGAATAAGCAAGAAAATTTAATAACAAGATATTTGGCTGTATTTCCATTATTTACGTCACATCCTAAGAATTTTCGTATATATTTTTACTATTTGAATTTTTTTGAACTTAAAATTTCAAGAAATTTGCCAAGGGTATGTATATGATTTTTTTTGAAGCAAAATATTTTATTTTCTATTCACAATTTCAGACAAACCAACGCCTAAATCTACACTGGCACACACACATACACTCACACACACACACACACACCCATATGCAGTACTCACGCTCAAAAACAAATGAATATGTAAGAAAATTTAATAAACAAGATATTTGGTTGTATTTTCATTATTTAAGAAAAATGCGAATGGGTATATAAATGATTTTTTTTAGCCACATATTTTATTTTCTATTCACAATTTCATACACACCCATCCCTAAATTTTAGACACATATTTTATTTTCTATACACCCACACACACACACACACACACACACACACAAACATACAGGCATACACACATGCACACACACTCGCACACACACAAACACATACACAAACACACACACACGTATACGTACACACACACATGCACACACACTCACACACACACACACACACACACAGAGTCACGTTCAATAACAAGTGAATAGGCAAGAAAATTTAATAAACCTGATATTTGGTTGTATTTTCATTATTTACGCCCTATATATTAAAGATTTTTGAATTTTTTTTTTTTATTTTTTATTTTTTGAAATAGAAATTTCAAGAAAATTTCCAAGCGGTATATATATGAGTTTTTTTGAAGCAAAATATTTTATTTTCTATTCACAATTTCAGACACACAGACGCATAAATCCGCACAGGCAAACACACATATACTCGCACACACACACACATGTACAAACTCACATTCGATAACAAATGAATATGTAAGAAAATTTAATAAATAAGATATTTGATTGTATTTTCATTATTTAGTAAAAATGCGAATGCGTATATATATGACTTTTTTTAGCCGCATATTTTATTTTCTACACACAATTTCATACACAGCCACCCCTAAATTTTAGACACATATTTTATTTTCAAAACACACACGCACCCCTAAGAAATAAGATATTTGGTTGTATTTTCATTATTTACGTCATATGTATTAAGGATTTTCGAATATATTTTTATTACTTTCTATTTTTTGAACTAGAAACTTCAAGAGATTGTCAAGGGGTATATATATGATTTTTTTAGAAGCAAAATATTTTATTTTCTGTTCACAATTTCAGGCACACCCGTACGTGAATCCCTGTAGGCACACACACTCACGCACACATACACACACACTCACACGTAGGCACAAACTCACGTTCAACAACATATGAATACGTAAGAAAATTTAAGAAAGATGATATTTGGCTAAATTTTCATTATTTAAGAAAAATGCGAAGGGGTATAGATATGATTTTCTTTTTAGTCACATATTTTATTTTCTATTCACAATTTCATATGCACCCACCCCTAAACTTCAGACGCATATTATATTTTGAATACACCCATACACCCGCACGCACACACACACACACACACACATGCACACACACATACACATATACACACACTCGCACACACACAAACACACACGCAAACACACACATATCCACACTCACACACACACGCACACACTCACGTTCAATAACATGTGAATAAGCAAGAAAATTTAAGAAACAAGATATTTGGTTGTATTTTCATTATTTAAGAAAATTGCGAAGGGGGTATATATATGATTTCTTTTAGCCACATATTATATTCTCGATTCACAATTCAGACACAACCACACCTAAATTTCAGACACATATTTTATTTTCTATACACCCATACTCCCGCACACACTCGCACACTCACAAACACATACACAAATACACCCACATACACACGCACACACACACACACACACACACAGTCACATTCCATAACAAGTGAATAAGCAAGAAAATTTAATAAACCAGATATTTGTTTGTATTTTCATTATTTACGCCATATATAATAAGGATTTTCGAATATATTTTTATTATTTTCTATTTTTTGAACTAGAAATTTGAAGAAAATTTCCAAGGGGTATATATATGATTTTTTTTGAAGCAAAATATTTTATTTTCTATTCACAATTTCAGACACACCAACGCCTATTTTTTTTTTCAATTCTCAATTTCATACGCACCCACCCCTAAATTTCAGACACATATTTTATTTTCTATACACCCACACTCCCGCACACACACACACACACACACACATATACGCACACTTGCATACACACAAACACATACGCAAACACACACACACCCACACTCACACACACACACACACACATACACACACTCACATTCAATAACATGTGAAAAAGCAAGAAAATTTAAAAAACAAGATATTTGGCTGTATTTCCATTATTTACGTCACATATATTAAGAATTTTTTTATATATTTTTACTATTTAAAATTTTTTGAACTTAAAATTTCAAGAAAATTTCCAAGGGTATATAAGGGTATATATATGATTTTTTTTGAAGCAAAATATTTTATTTTCTATTCACAATTTCAGACACACCAATGTTTAAGTCCGCACAAGCGCACACATATTCACCTCCACACACACACGCGCGCACACACAAACACACACACACTTGCTCACACACATACACACACACACACGCACACACTTGCGCACACATTCTCACACACTCACACACGTGCACAAACTCACATTCAATAACGAATGAATATGTAAGAAAATTTAATAAACATGATATTTGGTTGTATTTTCATTATTTAAGGAAAATGCGAATGGGTATATATATGATTTTTTTTAGCCATATATTTTATTTTCTATTCACAATTTCATACACACCCACACTCCCGCACACACACACACACACACAAACATACATGCACATACACATACACACATATTCACACACACACATATACACACACAAACACACCCACACACACACACACGGAAACACATACACACACACACACACATGCAAACACACTCACACACACACACACACAGTGATGTTCAATAACAAGTGAATAAGCAAGAAAATTTAATAAGCCTGATATTTGGTTGTATTTTCATTATTTACACCATATATTTTTATTATTTTCTATTTTTTGAACTAGAAATTTCAAGAAATATTCAAGGGGTATATATATGATTTTTTTTGAAGCAAAGTATTTTATTTTCTTTTCACAATTTCAGACACACCAACGCCTAAATCCACACTGGCACACACACACACACTCACACCCATGTACAAACTCACGTTCAATAACAAATGAATACGCAAGAAAATTTAATAAAAAAGATATTTGGTTATATTTTCATTATTTAAGAAAATTGCGAAGGGGTATATATATGATTTTTTTTGAGCCACCTATTTTATATTCTATTCACAATTTCATACTCACCCGCCCCTAAATTTCAGACACATATTTTATTTTCTATACACCCACACTCCAGCACGCAAACACACACACAAACATACACACACATGCACACACATGTATACACACACTCGCACACACACAAACACATACACAAACACATACGCAAACACACACGTAGCCATGCTCACACACACACACACATGCACACACTCACGTTCAATAACAAATGAATAAGCAAGAAAATTTAATAAACAAGATATTTGGCTGTATTTCCATTATTTACGTCACATATCCTAAGATTTTTCGTCTATATTTTTACTATTTGAAATTTTTTGAACTTAAAATTTCAAGAAATTTGCCAAGGGTATGTATATGATTTTTTTTGAAGCAAAATATTTTATTTTCTATTCACAATTTCAGACAAACCAATGCCTAAATCCACACTGGCACACACACACACACACTCACACTCATGTACAGACTCACGTTTAATAACAAATAAATACGTAAGAAAATTTAATAAACAAGATATTTGGTTGTATTTTCATTATTTAAGAAAAATGCGAATGGGTATATATAGGATTTTTTTTAGCCACATATTTTATTTTCTATTCACAATATCATACACACCCATCCCTAAATTTTAGACATATTTATTTTCTATACACCCACACACACACACACAAAAACATACACGCACATGCACACACACATGCACACACACTCGCACATGCACAAACACAGCACACACACAGTCACGATCAATAGCAAGTGAATAGGCAAGAAAATTTAATAAACCTGATATTTGGTTGTATTTTCATTATTTACGCCCTATTTATTAAGGATTTTCGAATTTTTTTTTTATTTTCTATTTTTTGAAATAGAAATTTCAAGAAATTTTCCAAGCGGTATATATATGAGTTTTTTTGAAGCAAAATATTTTATTTTATATTCACAATTTCAGACACACAAACGCCTAAATCCACGCAGGCAGACACACATATACTCGCACACACACACACATGCACACACACACATGTACAAACTCACATTCAATAACAAATGAATATGTAAGAAAATTTAATAAACAAGATATTTGGTTGTATTTTCATTATTTAAGAAAAATGCGAATGCATATATATATGACTTTTTTTAGCCGTATATTTTATTTTCTATGCACAATTTCATACACAGCCACCCCTAAATTTCAGACACATATTTTATTTTCAAAACACACACACACCCGGCCGCACGCACACACATACACACACACTCACACATATATTCACACACACTCACATTCAATAACATGTGAATAAGCAAGAAAATTTAAGAAACAAGATATTTGGCTGTATTTTCATTATTTACGTCACATATATTAAGGATTTTTGAATATATTTTTATTACTTTCTATTTTATGAAATAGAAACTTCAAGAGATTGTCAAGGGGTATATATATGATTTTTTTAGAAGCAAAATATTTTATTTTCTGTTCACAATTTCAGACACATCCGTACGTGAATCCATGTAGGCACACACACTCACACACACACACACATACACACACACTCACACACAGGCACAAACTCACGTTCAACAGCACATGAATACGTAAGAAAATTTAAGAAACATGATATTTTGCTGAATTTTCATTATTTAAGAAAAATGCGAAGGGGTATAGATATGATTTTCTTTTTAGTCACATATTTTATTTTCTATTCACAATTTCATATGCACCCACCCCTAAATTTCAGACACATATTTTATTTTGAATGCACACACACACATGCACACATACATACACACACTCGCACGCACACAAACATACGCAAACAAACACATATCCACACTCACACACACACGCACACACACAAACACACTCACATTCAATAACATGTGGATAAGCAAAAAAATTTAAGAAACAAGATATTTGGTTGTATTTTCATTATTTAAGAAAATTGCGAAGGGGGTATATATATGATTTCTTTTAGCCACATATTATATTCTCTATTCACAATTCAGACACAACCACACCTAAATTTCAGACACATATTTTATTTTCTATACACCCACACTCCCGCACACACACACACATACTCACACACACACGTATACGCACACACACACATGCACACACACTTACACACACTCACACAGTCACGCTCAATAACAAGTGAATAGGCAAGAAAATTTAATAAACCTGATATTTGGTTGTATTTTCACTATTTACGCCCTATATATTAAGGATTTTCGAATTTTTTTTTTATTTTCTATTTTTTGAAATAGAAAATTCAAGAAAATTTCCAAGCGGTATATATATGAGTTTTTTTGAAGCAAAATATTTTGTTTTATATTCACAATTTCAGACACACAAACGCCTAAATCCACGCAGGCAGACACACATATACTCGCACACACACACTCATGCACACACACACATGTACAAACTCACATTCAATAACAAATGAATATGTAAGAAAATTTAATAAACAAGATATTTGGTTGTATTTTCATTATTTAAGAAAAATGCGAATGCGTATATATATGACTTTTTTTAGCCGCATATTTTATTTTCTATGCACAATTTCATACACAGCCACCCCTAAATTTCAGACACATATTTTATTTTCAAAACACACACACACCCGGCTGCACGCACACACACACATGCACATATGCACACTCACACACACATTCACACACACTCACGTTCAATAACATGTGAAAAAGCAAGAAAATTTAAGAAACAAGATATTTGGTTGTATTTTCATTATTTACGTCATATATATTAAGGATTTTCGAATATATTTTTATTACTTTCTATTTTTTGAACTAGAAACTTAAAGAGATTGTCAAGGGGTATATATATGATTTTTTTAGAAGCAAGGTATTTTATTTTCTCTTCACAATTACAGACACACCCGTACGTAAATCCATGTGGGCACACACACTCACACACACGCACACACACACGCACACTCACGCACACATACACACACACTCACACAGGCACAAACTCACGTTCAACAACATATGAATACATAAGAAAATTTAATAAACAAGATATTTGGCTGAATTTTCATTATTTAAGAAAATTGCGAAGGGGTATAGATATGATTTTCTTTTTAGTCGCATATTTTATTTTCTGTTCACAATTTCAAATGCACCCACGACTAAATTTCAGACACATATTTTATTTTGAATACACCCACGCACCGGCACGCACACACACACACATGCACACACACAAACACACACGCAAACACACACATATCCACACTCACACACACACACACACACACACACACACACACACACACACACACACTCACGTTCAATAACATGTGAATAAGCAAGAAAATTTAAGAAACAAGATATTTGGTTGTATTTTCATTATTTAAGAAAATTGCGAAGGGGTATATATATGATTTCTTTTAGCCACATATTATATTTTCTATTCACACCCACACCTAAATTTCAGACACATATTTTATTTTATGTACACCCACACTCCCGCACACACACACACACACACACACTCGCACACTCACAAACACATACACAAACACACCCACATACGCACGCACACACACACACACACACAGTCACATTCAATAACAAGTGAATAAGCAAGAAAATTTAATAAACCAGATATTTGGTTGTATTTTCATTTTCTACGCCATATATATTAAGGATTTTCGAATATATTTTTATTATTTTCTATTTTTTGAACTAGAAATTTGAAGAAATTTTCCAAGGGATATATATATGATTTTTTTTGAAACAAAATATTTTATTTTCTATTCACAATTTCAGACACACCAACGCCTAAATCCACACCGGCACACACATATACAGTCGCACACACACACACACACACACTCGCACACATGTACAAACTCACATTCGATAACAAATGAATATGTAAGAAAATTTAATAAACAAGATATTTGGTTGTATTTTCATTATTTAAGAAAATTGCGAAGGGGTATATATATGATTTTTTTTGAGCCACCTATTTTATTTTCTATTCACAATTTCATACGCACCCACCGCTAAATTTTAGACACTTATTTTATTTTCTATACACCCACACTCCCGCACACACATACCCACACTCACACACACACACACTCGCACACACAAAAACACATACACAAACACAAACATACCCACACCCACACACACACATGCACACACTCACTTTCAATAAAAAATGAATAAGCAATAAAATTTAGTAAACGAGATATTTGGCTGTATTTCCATCATTTAAGTTACATATATTAAGAATTTTCGTATATATTTTTACTATTTAAAATGTTTTGAACTTCAAATTTCAAGAAATTTGCCAAGGGTATATATTAATGATTTTTTTTGAAGTAAAATATTTTATTTTATATTCACAATTTCAGACACACCAACGTCTAAGTCCGCATAGGCACACACACACACGCACACAATCACACACGTGCACAAACTCACGTTCAATAACAGATGAATATGTAAGAAAATTTAATAAACAAGATATTTGGTTGTATTTTCATTATTTAAGAAAAATGCGAATGGGTATATATATGATTTTTTTTAGCCACATATTTTATTTTCTATTCACAATTTGATACACACCCACCCCTAAATTTTAGACACATATTTTATTTTCTATACACCCACACCCACACACACAAACATACATGCACATACACATGCACACACACATATACACACACTCACACACACACAAACACACCCATACGCACAGTCACACACACGCACACACACAGTCACGTTCAATAACAAGTGAATAAGCACGAAAATTTAATAAACCAGATCATCAGTTGTATTTTCATTATTTATGCCATATATATTAAGGATTTTCGAATATTTTTTTTTATTTTTTATTTTTTGAACTAGAAATTTCTAGAAATTCTCCAAGGCGTCTATATATATGATTTTTTTTGAAGCAAAATATTTTATTTTCTATTCACAATTTCAGACACACCAATGCCTAAATCCACACTCGCGCGCACACACACACACACACACACTCACACACATGTACAAACTCACGTTCGATAACAAATGAATATGTAAGAAAATTTAATAAACAAGATATTTGGTTGTATTTTCATTATTTAAGAAAATTGTGAAGGGGTAAATATATGATTTTCTTTGAGCCACCTATTTTATTTTCTATTCACAATTTCATACGCACCCACCCCTAAATTTCAGACACATATTTCATTTTCTATACACCCACACTCCAACACATAGACACACACAAACAAACACACACACACACACACACACACATGCACACACACGCTCGCACACACACAAACACATACGCAAACACACACATACCCACACTCACACACACACACACATGCATACACTCACGTTCAATAACAAAAGAATAAGCAAGTAAATTTAATAAATAAGATATTTGGCTGTATTTCCATTATTTAAGTTACATATATTAAGAATTTTCGTATATATTTTTACTATTTAAAATTTTTTGAACTTCAAATTTCAAGAAATTTGCCACAGGCACACACAGACACGTACACACTCACACACGTGCACAAACTCACGTTCAATAACAAATGAATATATAAGAAAATTTAATAAACAAGATATTTGGTTGTATTTTCATTATTTAAGAAAAATGCGAATTGGTATATCTATGATTTTTTTTAGCCACATATTTTATTTTCTATTCACAATTTCATACACACCTATCCTTAAATTTTAGAAACATATTTTATTTTTTATACACCCACACTCCCCCTCCCCCACACACACAAACATACACGCACATAGATATACACTCACACGCACACACACATATACACACACTCGCACACATACAAACATATACACAAACACACCCATACGCACACTCACACACACACACAAGCACACACATGCACACACACTCACACACACACAGTCACGTTAAATAACAAGTGATTAAGCAAGAAAATTTGATAAACCAGATCATCAGTTGTATTTTCATTATTTACGCCATATATATTAAGGATTTTTGAATATTTTTTTTTATTTTCTATTTTTTGAACTAGAAATTTCAAGAAATTTTCCAGGGGGTATATATATGATTTATTTTGAAGCAAAATATTTTATTTTCTATTAACAATTTCAGACACACCAACGCCTAAATCCGCACAGGCACACACATATACACTCGCACACGCACACGCACACTCACACACACAAACACACACACACTCACACACACACACATTCACAAACATGTACAAACACACGTTCGATAACAAATGAATATGTAAGAAAATTGAATAAACAAGATATTTGGTTGTATTTTCATTATTTAAGAAAATTGCAAAGGGGTATATATATGATTTTTTTTGAGCCACCTATTTTATTTTCTATTCACAATTTCATACGCACCCATCCCTAAATTTCAGACACATATTTTATTTTCTATACACCCACACTCCCACACACACACACACACAAACATACACACACATGCACATACACATATACACACACTCCCACACCCACAAACACACACACACACCCACACTCACACACACACCCATGCACACACTCACGTTCAATAAAAAATGAATAAGCAAGAAAATTTAGTAAACAAGATATTTGGCTGTATTTCCATTATTTAAGTTGCATATATTAAGAATTTTCGTATATATTTTAACAATTTAAAATTTTTTGAACTTAAAATTTCAAGAAATTTGCGAAGGGTATATATATGATTTTTTTTGAAGCAAAAATATTTTATTATCTATTCACAATTTCAGACACACCAACGTTTAAGTTCGCATAGGCGCACACACACACCCCATCACACACACACACACACATGCACACTCACACACGTGCACAAACTCACGTTCAATAACAAATGAATATGTAAGAAAATTTAATAAACCACAATTTCAGACACACCAACGCTAAATCCACATAGGCACACACACACACACACACACTCATACACATGTACAAACTCACATTCAATAACAAATGAATATGTAAGAAAATTAATAAACAAGATATTTGGTTGTATTTTCATTATTTAAGAAAATTGCGAACGGGTATATATAAATATATATTTTTGAGCCACCTATTTTATTTTCTATTCACAATTTCATACGCACCCACCCCTAAATTTCAGACACATTTTATTTTCTACACACCCACACTCCCACACACACACACACACGAACACACACACACACATGCACGCACACATATACCCACACTCACACACACACACACACATGGACACACTCACGTTCAATAACAAACGAATTAGCAAGAAAATTTAATAAACAAGATATTTGGCTGTATTTCCATTATTTAAAATTTTCGTATATATTTTTACTATTTAAATTTTTTGGGACTTGAAATTTCAAGAAATTTGCCCAGGGTATATATATGATTTTTTTTGAAGCAAAATATTTTATTTTCTATTCACAATTTCAGACACACAAACGTTTAAGTCCGCACAGGCGTACACACATACACCTCCATACACACACATGCGCGCGTACCCAAAAACATGCACACACACACACACACTCACTCACTCACACACACACACACACACACACACGTGCACAAACTCATGTTCAATAACAAATGAATATGTAAGAAAATTTAATAAACAAGATATTTGGTTGTATTTCTATTATTTAAGAAAAATGCGAATGGGTATATATATGATTTTTTTTTACCCACATATTTTATTTTCTATTCCCAATTTCATACGCACCCGCCCCTAAATTTCAGACACATATTTTATTTTCAATACACACACGCTCCCGCACGCGCACACACACGCACACACTCATATCCACACCCACCTACCCATAGACACACACTCACACACACTCACGTTCAATAACATGTGAATAAGTAAGAAAATTTAAGAAACAAAATATTTGGTTGTATTTTCATTATTTACTTCATATATATTAAGGATTTCCGAATATATTTTATTACTTTCTATTTTTTGAACTAGAAATTTCAAGAAATTGCCAAGGCGTATATATATGATTTTTTTAGAAACAAAATATTTTATTTTCTATTCACAATTTCAAACACACCAACGCCTAAATCCGCACAGGCACACACACACAAACACACGCGAACACACACAAACACACACACTCACATACACGCGCGCACACACACACACATACACACATACACATATTCACACGCACACAACCACACACACACACTCACACACTCACATTCAACAATATGTGAATAAGCAAGAAAATTTAAAAATCAAGATATTTGGTATTATTTTCATTATTTACGCCATATATATTAAGGATTTTTTAATATATTTTTATTACTTTCTATTTTTTGAACTAGAAATTTCAAGAGATTGCCAAGGGGTATAGATATGATTTTTTTAGAAGCAAAATATTTAATTTTCTATTCACAATTTCAGACACACAAACGCCTAAATCCACACAGGCACACACACGCACACGCGCACACACATAAACACACACACTTACATACACGCGCACACACACACATGCACACACACTTTCGCACACATACACACATTCGCACGCACATAAACACACACACGCGCACAAACACACACACACACTCACGTTCAACAACATTTGTATAAGCAAGAAAATTTAAGAAATAAAATATTTGGTTGTATTTTCATTATTTACGTCATATATATTAAGGATTTTCGAATATATTTTTATTATTTTCTATTTTTTGAAGTAGAAATTTCAAGAAATTTTCCAAGGGGTATATATATGATTTTTTTGAAGCAAAATATTTTATTTTCTATTCACAATTTCAAACACACCCGTACGTAAATCCAAGCTGGCACACACACTCACACACACACACACACACACACACACACACACATACTCACGCACACACATGCACAAACCTGCATTCAACAACATATGAATATGTAAGAAAATTTAATAAACAAGATATTTGGTTGAATTTTCATTATTTAAGAAAATTTCGAAGGGGTATACATATTATTTTTTTTGGCCACATATTTTATTTTCTATTCACAATTTCATATGCACCCACCACTAAATTTTAGACAAATATTTTATTTTGAATACACCCACACTCCGGCACGCACGCACACACACACACACATACACACACAAACACACATGTAAACACACACATATCCACACTCACACATACACACACACACACACACATACACACACACTCTCACACACTCAGGTTCAATAACATGTGAATAAGCAAGAAAATTTAAGAAACATGATATTTGGTTGTATTTTCATTATTTACGTCTTATATATTTAGGATTTTTGAATATATTTTTATTATTTTCTATTTTTTGAACTTGAAATTTCAAGAAATTTTCCAAGGGGCAAATATATGATTTTTTTTTATCCAAAATATTTTATTTTCTATTAACAATTTCAGACACACCAACGCCTAAATCCGCACAGGCACACACACATATACTTGAACACACACACGCGCGCGCACACACCCAAACACACACACTCACTCACAAACACAAACACACACACACACACACGCTCACACACAAGCACAAACTCAAGTTCAATAACAAATCAATAAGTAAGAAAATTTAATAAACAAGACATTTTGATGTTTTTTTATTACTTAAGAAAATTGCGAAGGGGTATATATATGATTTCTTTTAGCAACATATTTTATTTTCTATTCACAATTTCAGACACACCCACACCTAAATTTCAGACACATATTTTATTTTCTATACACCTACACTCCCCATACACACACACACGCACATACACATACACACACATGCACACACATATATACACACACTCGCACACATACACAAACACACCCACACACACACGCACACGCACACACACACACACACACACACACACAGAGTCACGTTCAATAACAAGTGAATAAGCAAGAAAATTTAATAAACCAGATATTTGGTTGTATTTTCATTATTTACGCCGTATATATTAAGGATTTTTGAATATATTTTATTATTTTCTATTTTTTGAACTAGAAATTTCAAGAAATTTTGCAAGGGGTATATATATGATTTTTTTTTGAAGCAAAATATTTTATTTTCTATTCACAATTTCAGAGACACCAACGCCTAAATCCACACAGGCACACACACATACACTCGCACACACACACACATGTACAAACTCACGTTCAATAACAAATGAATATGTAAGAAAATTTAATAAACAAGATATTTGGTTGTACTTTCATTATTTAAGAAAATTGTGAAGAGGTATATATATTATTTTTTTTGAGCAACCTATTTTATTTTCTATCCACAATTTCATACGCACCCATCCCTAAATTTCAGACACATATTTTATTTTCTATACACCCACACTCCCGCATGCACACAACAAACACACAAATACACACACACACACCCATGCACACACACATATACACACACTTGCACTCGCACAAACACATACGCAAACACACACATAGCCACACTCACACACACACACATGCACACACTCACATTCAATAACAAACGAATAATAAGAAAATTTAATAAACAAGATATTTGGCAGTATTTCCATTATTTACGTCACATATATTAAGAATTTTTGTATATATTTTTGCAATTTAAAATTTTTTGAACTTAAAATTTCAAGAAAATTTCCAAGGGTGTATATATGATTTTTTTAGAAGCAAAATATTTTATTTTCTAGTCACAATTTAAAACACACCAACGTTTAAGTCCGCATAAGCGCACACACATACACCTCCACACACGCACACGCATGCGCACACACAAACACACACGCACACACACACACTCACAGACGTGCATAAACTCACATTCAATAACAAATGAATATGTGAGAAAATTTAATAAACAAGATATTTGGTTGTATTTTCAATATTTAAGAAAAATGCGAATGGGTATATATATGATTTTTGTTTAGCCACATATTTTATTTTCTATTCACAATTTCATATGCACCCACCCCTAAATTTCCGATGCATATTTTACTTTCAATAGACACACACTCCCGCACGCACACACACACACACACACATACATACACTCGCGCACACACAAACACACACATATACACACTCACACACACACACTCACACACACACTCACACTCACACACACTCACGTTCAATAAAATATGAATAAGCAAGAAAATTTAAGAAACAAGATATTTGGTTGTATTTTCATTATTTACGTCATATATATTAAGGGTTTTCGAATATATTTTATTACTTTCTATTTTTTGAACTAGAAATTTGAAGAGATTGCCAAGGCGTATATATATGATTTTTTTAGAAGCAAAATATTTTATTTTCTATTCACAATTTCAGACACACCAACGCCTAAATCCACACAGGCACACACACACACACTCACACACACGCGTACACACACACACACGCACACACACACTCTCGCACACATACACATATTGGCTCGCACACAACCACACACACACGCACACAACCACACACACACACACGCTCACATTCAACAACATGTGAATAAGCAAGACAATTTAAGAAACAAGATATTTGGTTGTATTTTCATTATTAATGTCATATATATTAAGAATTTTTGAATATATTTTTATTATTTTCTATTTTTTGAAGTTGAAATTTCAAAATATTTTCCAAGGGGTATATATAAGATTTTTTTTGAATCAAAATATTTTATTTTCTATTCAGAATTTCAGACACACCCGTACGTAAATCCATGCAGGCACACACACATACACCCGCACACACACTCACCCACACCCGCACACACACCTACGCACATACACACACACTCGCACACTCACGTTCAACAACAAATGAATACGTACGAAAATTTAATAAACAAGATATTTGGTTGAATTTTCATTATTTGAGAAAATTATGAAGGGGAATATATAAGATTTTTTTTAGCCACATATTTTATTTTCTATTCACAATTTCATATGCACCCACCACTAAATTTCAAACACATTTTATTTTGAATACACCCACACTCCCGCACACACACACACACACACACACACACACATACACACATATGCGCGCACACACACACAAACACACACTCGCAGATACACAAACATACACGCAAACACACACATATCCACACTCACACACACACGCACACACACAGACACAGACACAGACACACTCACGTTCAATAACATGTGAATAAGCAAGAAAATTTAAGAAACATGATATTTGGTTGTATTTTCATTATTTACGTCATGTATATTTAGGATTTTTGAATATATTTTTATTATTTTCTATTTTTTGAACTACAAATTTCAAGAAATTTTCCAAGGGGTATATATATGATTTTTTTTTATCCAAAATGTTTTATTTACTATTAACAATTTCAGACACACCAATGCCTAAATCCGCACAGGCACACACAAATACACTCGCACACACACACTCGCGCGCACACACCCAAACACACACACTCACACACATAAACATACACATGCACACGCACACACATACACGCGCACACACACATACACTCGCACACACTCACACACACACGTACACACACACACACACATGCACAAACTCACGTTCAATAACAAATCAATCAGTAAGAAAATTTAATAAACAAGACATTTTGTTGTTTTTTTATTATTTAAGAAATTTGCGAAGGGGTATATATATTTAGCCACATAATTTATTTTCTATTCACAATTTCAGACACACCCACACCTAAATTTCGGACACATATTTTATCTTCTATACACCCACACTCCCGCACACACAAACATACACGCACACACACACACACATGCACACACAGATATACACACACTCGCACACACACAAACACTCCCACGCACACACACCCACACACACAAAGTCACGTTCAATAACAAGTGAATAAGCAAGAAAATTTAATAAACCAGATATTTGGTTGTATTTTCATTATTTACGTCATATATATTAAGGATTTTCGAATATATTTTTATTATTTTCTATTTTTTGAGCTAGAAATTTCAAGAAATTTTGCAAGGGGTATATATATGATTTTTTTTGAAGCAAAATATTTTATTTTCTATTCACAATTTCAGACACACCAACGCCTAAATCCACATGGGCACACACACACATGCACACACACACACATACTCACACACACACACACACACATTCAATAACAAATGAATATGTAAGAAAATTTAATAAACAAGATATTTGGTTGTATTTTAATTATTTAAGAAAATTGAGAAGAGGTATATATATGATTTTTTTTGAGCCACCTATTTTATTTTCTATTCACAATTTCATACGCACCCATCCCTAAATTTAAGAGACATATTTTATTTTCTATACACCCACACTCCCGCACGCACACAACAAACACACAAACATACACATACACACCCATGCACGCACACATATACACACACTTGCACTCACACAAATACATACGCAAACGCACACATACCCACACTCACACACACACACTCACGTTCAATAACAAACGAATAAGGAAGAAAATTTAATGAACAAGATATTTGGCTATATTTCCATTATTTACGTCACATGTATTAAGAATTTTCGTATATATTTTTACTATTTAAAACTTTTTGAACATGAAATTTCAAGAAATTTGCCATGGCTATATATTTGTTTTTTTTATTTTTGAAGCAAAATATTTTATTTTCTGTTCACAATTTCAAACACACTAACGTTTAAGTCCGCACAGGCACACACACATACACCTCCATACACACACGCGCGCGCACGCGCAAACACACTCGCTCACACACATACACATAGACACACACTCACACACACTCACGCACACACTCACACACATGTACAAACTCACGTTCAATGACAAATGAATTTGTAAGACAATTTAATAAACAAGATATTTGGTTGTATTTTCAATATTTAAGAAAATTGCGAAGGGGTATACATATGATTTTTTTTTAGCTACCTATTTCATTTTCTATTCACAATTTCATACGCACCCACACCTAAATTTCAGGAACATATTTTATTTTCTATACACCCACACTCCCGCACGCATACACACGCACACCCACACACACAAACATATACACACACACATACACATACACTCATATGCACACACACACATATACACACACTCGCACACATACAAACACATACGCAAACACACACATGCAGACACTCACATTCAATAACAAACGAATAAGCAAGAAAATTTAATGAACAAGATATTTGGCTATATTTCCATTATTTACGTCACATATATTAGGCATTTTCGTATATATTTTTACTATTTAAAATGTTTTGAACATGAAATTTCAAGAAATTTGCCAAGGCTATATATGTTTTTTTTTTTTTGAAGCAAAATATTTTATTTTCTATTCACAATTTCATGTACACTCACGCACACACAGACACTTGCACACACACACTTGCACAATTTCACATGCACAATTTTCTATTCACATACACTCACGCACACACACATATCCACACTCACACACACATGCACACACAGACACACACTCACATTCAATAACGTGTGAATAAGCAAGAAAATTTAAGAAACAAGATATTTGGTTGTATTTCATTATTTACGTCATATATATATATAGGATTTTTGAATATATTTTTATTATTTTCTATTTTTGAACTAGAAATTTCTAGAAAATTGCCAAGGGGCATATATATGTTTTTTTTTAAGCAAAATAGTTTAATTTCTATTCACAATTTCAGACACACCCGTATGTAAATCTACGCAGGCACACACACATACACCCACACACACACACTCACACACACTCACGCACACACACACACACTCACACACATGCACAAACTCACGTTCAATAACAAATGAATATATAAGAAAATTTCATAAACAAGATATTTCGTTGTATTTCCATTATTTTAGAAAAATGCTAAGGGGTATATATATGATATTTTTTTAGCCAAATATTTTATTTTCTATTCACAATTTCATACGCACCTACCCCTAAATTTCAGACACATATTTTGTTTTCAACACACACACACACATACACACACACAAAGACACACATATCGACACTCACACACACACACGCACACACACTTACAGTAAATAACATGTGAATAAGCAAGAAAATTTAAGAAACAAGATATTTGGTTGTATTTTTATTATTTTCGTCATATATATTAAGGATTTTGAATATATTTTTATTATTTTCTATTTTTTAAACTAGAAATTTCAAGAAAATTTCCAAGGGGTATATATATGAATTTTTTAAGCAAAATATTTTATTTTCAATTCACAATTTCAGACACACCCGTACGTAAATCCACGTAAGCATACACACATACACCCGCACACACAAACACACACACACACTCACACACACACGCACACACATGCACAAACTCACGTTCAATAACAAATGAATATGTAAGAAAATTTAATAAACAAGATATTTGGTAGTATTTTCATTACTTAAGAAAATTGCGAAGGGTTATATATAAGATATTTTTTGAGACACATATTTTATTTTGTATTCACAATTTCATACACATCCACCCCTAAATTTCAGTCACATATTTTATTTTCAATACACACACACTACCGCTCGCACGCACACACCCACACACAAACACACATATATCCACCCACATACACACGCACACATTCACACACACACCCACACACAAACATACACAGATCCACCCACTTACACATGCACACACGCACACACACACACACTCACACACACTCACACTCACACACATTCATGTTCAGTAACATGTGAAGAAGCAAGAAAAGTTAAGAAACAAGATATTTGGTTGTATTTTCATTATTTACGTCATATGTATTTGGGATTTTTGAATATATTTTTATTATTTTCTATTTTATGAACTAGAAATTTTAAGAAAATTTCCAAGGGGTATATATGTGAATTTTTTTAAGCAAAATATTTTATTTTCTATTCCCAATTTCAGACACACCAGTACATAAATCCACGTAGGCATACACACATGCACCTGTACACACAAACACACACATGCACACACACACACATGGACACACTCACACTCACACACACACGCACACACATGCACAAACTCACATTCAATAACAAATGAATATTTAAGAAAATTTAATAAACAAGATATTTGGTAGTATTTTCATTACTTAAGAAAATTGCGGAGGGTTATATATATGATATTTTTTGAGACACATTTTATTTTCTATTCGCAATTTCATACCCATCCAACCCTAAATTTCAGACACATATTTTATTTTCAATACACACAGACTCCCGCATGCACACACACACACACACACACATACACAAACACAGACATATCCACCCTCATACACACGCACAAACGCACACATAAACACATAAGTGATTTTTTTTTTATCCAAAATATTTTATTTTCTATTGAGAATTTCAAACACACCAACGCCTAAATCAACACAGGCACACACACACACACACACACGCACGCACGCACTAACCCAAACACACATACTAACACACACAAACGCACACACACTCACACACATGCACAAACTCACGTTCAATAACAAATGAATATGTAAGAAAATTTAATAAACAAGATATTTGATTGTATTTTCATTATTTAAGAAAATTACAAAGGGGTATATATATGATATTTTTTTAGCCATAGATTTTATTTTCTATTCACAATATCATACGCACCCACCCCAAAATTTCAGACACATGTTTTATTTTCAATACCCACACACTCCCGCACGCACGCACACACACACACAAACACACACATATCCACACTCACAAACACACACTCACATTCAGTAACATGTGAATAAGAAAGAAAATTTGAGAAACAAGATATTTGGTTGTACTTTCATTATTTATGTCATATGTATATAGGATTTTCGAATATATTTTTATTAGTTTCTATTTTATGAACTAGAAATTTCAAGAAATTTTCCAAGGCGTATATATTTTATTTTTTTTATCCAAAATATTTTATTTTCTATTCACAATTTCAGACACACCAATGCTTAAATCCACACAGGCACACACCCATACACTCGCACACACACACACACACACGCACGCGCATACACCCAAACACACACACACACACAAACACTCACACTCACACACACTCACGTTCAGTAACATGTGAATAAGCCAGAAATTTTGAGAATCAAGATATTTGGTTGTATTTTCATTATTTACGTCATATGTATTTAGGATTTTCTAATATATTTTTATTATTTTTGATTTTTTAAAGTAGGAATTTCAAGAAATTTTCCAAGGGGTATATATATGATTTTTTTTAAGTAAAATATTTTATTTTCTACTCACATTTTCAGACACACCAATGCCTAAATCCACACAGGCACACACACACACACATACACACGCACACACACATACACACACACAATCACAGACATGTATAAACTCACGCTCAATAACAAATTAATATGTAAGAAAATTTAATAAACAAGATATTTGGTTGTATTTTCATTACTTAAGAAAATTGTGAAGGGGTATATATATAATTATTTTTTAGCCACATATTTTATTTTCTATTCACAATTACATACGCAACCATCCCTAAATTTCAGACACATATTTTATTTTCAATACACACACACAAACAGACACATATCCACACACACACACACGCACACACGCACACACAAACACACACACTCACACTCACACACACTCACGTTCAGTAAGATGTGAATAAGCCAGAAAATTAAGAAATAAGATATTTGGTTGTATTTTCATTATTTACGTCATATGTATTTGGGATTTTCTAATATATTTTTATTATTTTCTATTTTTTTAAGTACAAATTTCAAGAAATTTTCCAAGGGGTATATATATGATTTTTTTTAAGCAAAATAATTTATTTTCAACTCACAATTTCTGACACACCAACGCCTAAATCCACATAGGCACACATGCATACACTCGCACACACACACAAACACACACACGCGCACACACACACACACACACACACACACTCACGCACAGACTTACACATATGCACAAAGTCACGTTCAATAACAAATGAATATATAAAAAAATTTAATAAACAAAATATTTGGTGTTATTTTCATTATTTAAGAAAATTGCGAAGGGGTACATATATGATATTTTTTGAGCCACATATTATTTTTTCTATTCACAATTTCATACGCACCCACCCCCAAATTTTACACACGTATATTATTTTCAATACACACACACACACATACACACACTCGCACACACACAAACACACATGCACACACACAGACACAAACACACACACGCACACTCACATGCACTCCCATTCAATAACATGTGAATAAGCAAGAAAATTTAAGAAATAAGATATTTGGTTGTATTTTCATTATTTACGTCACATGTATTTAGGATTTTTGAATATATTTTTATTATTTTCTATTTTTTGAACTAGAAATTTCAAGAAATTTTCCAAGGGGTATATATTTCATTTTTTTTATCCAAAATATTTTATTTTCTATTCACAATTTCAGACACAGCAACGCCTAAATCCACACAGGCACACACACATACACTCGCAGACGCACACACATACACTCGCAAATGCACACACATACACTCGCAGACACACACACACACCCAAACACACGCACCACTCACATGAACACACACATGCACACACACTCACACACACACACACACACACACACACTCACGCACACACTTTCACACATGCACAAACTCACGTTCAATAACAAATGAATATGTAAGAAAATTTAATAAACAAGATATTTGGTAGTATTTTCATTATTTAAGAAAATTGCAAAGGGGTATATATAGGATTTTTTCTTGGCCACATATTTTATTTTCTATTCACAATTTAATACGCATCCACTCGTAAATTTCAGACACATATTTTATTTTCATTACACGCACACTCCTGCACGCACACACACACACAAACACACACATATCCACACTCATACACACGCACACAGAGACGCACACTCACACTCACGTTCAGTGACATGTGAATAACCTAGAAAATTTAAGAAACAAGATATTTGGTTGTATTTTCATTATTTACGTCATACGTATTTAGGATTTTCAAATATATTTTTATTAGATTCTATTTTATGAACTTGAAATTTCAAGAAGTTTTCCAAGGGGTATATATTTTATTTTTTTTATCCAAAATATTTTATTTTCTATTCACAATTTCAGACACACCAATGCCTAAATCCACTCGGACACACACACACACACACACGCACACACACACATGCACACATACACACCCGTACGCACACGCACACGCACGCACACACACACACACACACACATATATCCACACTCATACACACGCACACACGCACACACATACACAAACATTCACACTCACACACACTCACGTTCAGTAACATGTGAATAAGCCAGAAAATTTAAGAAACAAGATATTTGGTTGTATTTTCATTATTTACGTCATATGTATTTAGGATTTTCTAATATATTTTTATTATTTTCTATTTGTTGAAGTAAAAATTTCAAGAAAATTTCAAAGGGGTATATATATGATTTTTTTTGAAGCAAAATATTTTATTTTCTTCTCACAATTTCAGACACACCAACGCCTAAATCCACACAGGCACAAACACATATACTCGCGCGTGCACACACACACACACAAACACACACATGCGCACACACACACACTCACGCACACACTCACACACATGCACAAGCTCACGTTCAATAACAATTGAATATGTAAAAAAAATTAATAAACAAAATATTTGGTTGTATTTTCATTATTTAAGAAAATTGCGAATGGGTATATATATGATATTTTTTGAGCCACATATTTTATTTTCTATCCACAATTTCATACGCACACACCCCTAAATTTTAGACACATATTTTATTTTCAATACACATACACACATACACACACTCGCACACACACAGATACAGACACACACACTCACACACACTCCTGTTCAGTAACATGTGAATAAGCAAGAAAGCTTAAGAAATAAGATATTTGGTTGTATTTTCATTTTTATGTCACACGTATTTAGGATTTTTGAATATATTTTTATTATTTTCTATGTTTTGAATTAGAAATTTCAAGAAATTTTCCAAGGGGTATATATTTCATTTTTTTTATCAAAAATATTTTATTTTCTATTTACAATTTCAGACACAGGAACGCCTAAATCCACACAGGCACACACACATACACTCGCACACACACACACACACACACACCCAAACACACACAAACACGCACATGCATACACACTCACGCACACACACACACACACTCATGCACATACTCACACATATGCGATTTTTTTTTTAGCCACATATTTTATTTTCCATTCACAATTTCATACGCACCCACCCCCAAATTTTAGGCACATATTTTATTTTCAATACACACACACACACATACATACACTCGCACACACACAAACACACCCGCACACACATAAACACACATACACACACACTCCCGTTCAGTAACATGTGAATAAGCCAGAAAATTTAAAAAATAAGATATTTTGTTGTTTTTTCATTATTTACGTCACATTTATTTTGGATTTTCGAATATATTTTTATTATTTTCTATTTTGTGAACTAGAAATTTGAAGAAAATTTCCAAGGCGTATATATTTCACTTTTTTGATCCAAAATATTTTATTTTCTATTCACAATTTCAGACACACACACACTCACACACACATACACTCACACACACACAGTCACGTTTAATAACAAATGAATAAGCAAGAAAATTTAATAAACCAGATATTTTGTTGTATTTTCATTATTTACGCCATATATATTAAGAATTTTTGAATATATTTTGTTATTTTCTATTTTTTGAACTAGAAATTTCAAGAAATTTTCCAAGGGGTATATATATTATTTTTTTTTGAAGCAAAATATTTTATTTTCGATTCACAATTTCAGACACACCAATGCCTAAATCCACACATGCACACACACATAAACTCCCCCCCCCCACACGGACACAAACACAACACAGACACAAACACACACACGCACACACACACACACACACACTCTCACACATACTCACATTCAGTAACATGTGAATAAGCAAGAAAATTTAGGAAACAAGATATTTGGTTGTATTTTCATTATTTACGTCATATGTATTTTGGATTCTTGAATATATTTTTATTATTTTCTATTTTTTGAACTAGAAATTTCAATAAATTTTCCAAGGGGTATACATTTCATTTTTTTTAATCAAAATATTTTATTTTCTACTCACAATTTCAGACACAGCAACGCCTAAATCCACACAAGCACACACACACACACACGCGCACACACACCCAAACACACACTCATACACACAAACATGCACATGCACACACTCACGCACACACTCACACACATGCGATTTTTTTTTAGCCGTATATTTTATTTTCCATTCATAATTTCATACGCACCCACCCCCAAATTTTTGACACATATTTTATTTTCAATACACACACACACACATACATACACTCACACACACACACACACACACACACACTCGCATACACACAGACACACAGACACACACACACACGCACTCCTGTTCAGTAACATGTGAATACGCAAGAAAACTTAAGAAATAAGATATTTGGTTGTATTTTCATTATTTATTTCACACGTATTTTGGATTTTTGAATATAATTTTATTATTTTCTATTTTTTGAACTAGAAATTTCAAGAAAATTTCCAATGGGTATATATTTCATTTTTTTTATCCAAAATATTTTATTTTTTATTCACAATTTCAGACACAGCAACGCCTAAATCCACACAGGCACACACACACACACTCGCACGCACACACACACACACACACACACACACACACTCATGCACACACTCACACACATGCGATTTTTTTTTAGCCACATATTTTATTTTCCGTTCACAATTACATACGCACCCACCCCCAAATTTTAGACACATATTTTATTTTCAATACACACACACATACATACACTCGCACACACACAAACACACCCGCACACACACAGACACAAATACACACACACTCACACGCACTCCCGTTCAGTAACATATATTTTTATTAATTTCTATTTTGTGAACTAGAAATTTGAAGAAATTTTCCAAGGGGTATATATTTCACTTTTTTGATCCACAATATTTTATTTTCTATTCACAATTTAAGACACACACACACACACTCACACACACGTTTAATAACAAATGGATACGCAAGAAAATTTAATAAACCAGATATTTTGTTGTATTTTCATTATTTACGCCATATATATTAAGAATTTTTGAATATATTTTCATTATTTTCTATTTTTTGAACTAGAAATTTCAAGAAAATTTCCAAGGGGTATATATATTATTTTTTTTTGAAGCAAAATATTTTATTTTAGATTCACAATTTCAGACACACCAATGCCTAAATCCTCACATGCACACACACATAAACTCCCCCCCCCAACACACGGACACAAACACAAACACCGACACAAACACACACACGCACACACACACACACACACTCACACATACTCACATTCAGTAACATGTGAATAAGCAAGAAAATTTAAGAAACAGGATATTTGGTTGTATTTTCATTATTTATGTCACACGTATTTATGATTTTCCAATATATTTTTATTATTTTCTATTTTTTGAACTAGAAATTTCAAGAAATTTTCCAAGGGACATATTTCATTTTTTTTATTCAAAATATTTTATTTTCTATTCACAATTTCAGACACAACAACGCCTAAATCCACACAGGCACACACGCATACACTCGCACACAAACACACACACGCGCGCACACATACACCCAAACACACACTCACACACACAAACATGCACATGCACACACACTCACGCACACACTCACACATATGCGATTTTTTCCTAGCCACATATTTTTTTTTCCATTCACAATTTCATACGCACCCACCCCCAAATTTTAGACACATATTTTATTTTCAATACACACACACATACATACACTCGCACACACACAGACGCACCCGCACACACACGGACACAAATATACACACACACTCACACGCAGTCCCGTTCAGTAACATGTGAATAAGCCAGAAAATTTAAGAAAATAAGATATTTGGTTGCATTTTCATCATTTAAGTCACATGTATTTAGGAATTTTGATTATATTTTTATTATTTTCTATTTTGTGTACTAGAAATTTGAAGAAATTTTCCAAGGGGTATATATTTCACTTTTTTGATCCAAAATATTTTATTTTCTATTCACAATTTCAGACACACACACACACACACGCGTGCTCACACACAAACACGCACACACACACACACAATCACGTTTAATAACAAATGAATAAGCAAGAAAATTTAATAAACCAGATATTTTGTTGTATTTTCATTATATACGCCATATATATTAAGAATTTTTGAATATATTTTTATTATTTTCTATTTTTTGAACTAGAAATTTCAAGAAATTTTCCAAGCGGTATATATATATATTTTTTTGAAGCAAAATATTTTATTTTCGATTCCCAATTTCAGACACACCAACGCCTAAATCCACTCATGCACACACACATAAACTCCCCCCCCCCACACGGACACAAACACAAACACAGACACAAACACACACACACACACGTACACACACACACACACACTCACACATACTCACATTCAGTAACATGTGAATAAGTAAGAAAATTTAAGAAACAAGATATTTGGTTGTATTTTCATTATTTACGTCATACGTATTTAGGATTTTCGAATATATTTTTATTAGATTCTATTTTATGAACTTGAAATTTCAAGAAGTTTTCCAAGTGGTATATATTTTATTTTTTTTATCCAAAATATTTTATTTTCTATTCACAATTTCAGACACACCAATGCCAAAATCCACTCGCACACACACACACACACACATACACACGCACACACACACACACATACACACGCACACACACACACTCACACACACATGCACACATACACACCCGCACGCACACGCGCGCACACACACACACACACACATATCCACACTCATACACACGCACACACACACACACACATTCACACTCACACACACTCACGTTCAGTAACATGTGAATAAGCCAGAAAATTTAAGAAACAAGATATTTTTTTATATTTCCATTATTTACGTCATACGTATTTAGGATTTTTGAATATATTTTTATTAGATTCTATTTTATGAACTTGAAATTTCAAGAAGTTTTCCAAGTGGTATATATTTTATTTTTTTTATCCAAAATATTTTATTTTCTATTCACAATTTCAGACACACCAATGCCTAAATCCACTCGCACACACACACACACACACACACACACACACACACACACACACACACATACACGCACACACACACACACACATACACGCACACACACACACACACACATACACACGCACACACACACCCACACCCACACACTCACACACACATGCACACATACACACCCGCACGCACACGCGCGGGCACACACACACATACATATCCACACTCATACACACGCACACACACACACACACATTCACACTCACACACACTCACGTTCAGTAACATGTGAATAAGCCAGAAAATTTAAGAAACAAGATATTTGGTTGTATTTTCATTACTTACATCATATGTATTTAGGATTTTCTAATATATTTTTATTATTTTCTATTTTATGAAATACAAAATTCAAGAAATTTTCCAAGGGGTATATATATGATTTTTTTTGAAGCAAAATATTTTATTTTCTATTCACAATTTCAGACACACCAATGCCTAAATCCACACAGGCACACACACATGTACTTGCACACACACACACACACACACACAAACACACACATGCGCACACACACACACTTGCGCACACACTCACACACATGCACAAACTCACGTTCAATAACAATTGAATATGTAAAAAAATTTAATAAACAAAATATTTTGTTGTATTTTGATTATTTAAGAAAATTGCGAATGGGTATATATATGATATTTTTTGAGCCACATATTTTATTTTCTATTCACAATTTCATACGCACCCACCCCTAAATTTTAGACACACATTTTATTTTCAATACACAAACACATACACACACTCGCACACACACAGACAGACACACACACACATACGCTCACACACACTCCTGTTCAGTAACATGTGAATACGCAAGAAAACTGAAGAAATAAGATATTTGGTTGTATTTTCATTATTTATGTCACACGTATTTAGGATTTTCGAATATATTTTTATTATTTTCTATTTTTTGAACTAGAAATTTCAAAAAAATTTCCAAGGGGTATATATTTCATTTTTTTTATTCAAAATATTTTATTTTCTATTCACAATTTCAGACACAGCAACGCCTAAATCCACACAGGCACACACACATACACTCGCACACACACACACACACGCGCGCACACACATCCAAACACACACTCACACACACAAACATGCACATGCACACACACTCACACATATGCGAATTTTTTTTAGCCACATATTTTTTTTTCCATTCACAATTTCATACGCACCCACCCCAAATTTTAGACACATATTTTATTTTCAATACACACACACACACATACATGCACGTGCACACACACAAACACACCCGCACACACACAGACACAAATATACACACACACTCAAACGCAGTCCCGTTCAGTAACATGTGAATAAGCCAGAAAATTTAAGAAAATAAGATATTTGGTTGCATTTTCATCATTTACGTCACATGTATTTAGGAATTTTGATTATATTTTTATTATTTTCTATTTTGTGTACTAGAAATTTGAAGAAATTTTCCAAGGGGTATATATTTCACTTTTTTGATCCAAAATATTTTATTTTCTATTCACAATTTCAGACACACACACACTCACACACATACACGCTCACACACAAACACTCACACACACACAGTCACGTTTAATAACAAATGAATAAGCAAGAAAATTTAATAAACCAGATATTTTGTTGTATTTTCATTATATACGCCATATATATTAAGAATTTTTTAATATATTTTTTGTTATTTTCTATTTTTTGAACTAGAAATTTCAAGAAATTTTCCAAGCGGTATATATATTATTTTTTTTGAAGCAAAATATTTTATTTTCGATTCACAATTTCAGACACACCAACGCCTAAATCCACTCATGCACACACACATAAACCCCCCCCCCCCCACACACGGACACAAACACAAACACAGACACAAACACACACACGCACACACACACACACACACACACTCACACTCACACATACTCACATTCAGTAACATGTGAATAAGAAAATTTAAGAAACAAGATATTTGGTTGTATTTTCATTATTTACGTCATACGTATTTAGGATTTTCGAATATATTTTTATTAGATTCTATTTTATGAACTTGAAATTTCAAGAAGTTTTCCACGTGGTATATATTTTATTTTTTTTATCCAAAATATTTTATTTTCTATTCACAATTTCAGACACACCAATGCCTAAATCCACTCGCGCACACACACACACACACACACACACACACACACACACACACATACACGCACACACACGCACACACACACCCAAACACACACACACTCACACACACATGCACACATACACACCCGCACGCACACGCGCGCGCACACACACACACATATCCACACTCATACACACGCACACACACACACACTCACGTTCAGTAACATGTGAATAAGCCAGAAAATTTAAGAAACAAGATATTTGGTTGTATTTTCTAATATATTTTTATTATTTTCTATTTTTTGAAGTACAAAATTCAAGAAAATTTCCAAGGGGTATATATATGATTTTTTTTGGAGCAAAATATTTTATTTTCTATTCACAATTTCAGACACACCAATGCTTAAATCCACACAGGCACACACACATATACTTGCACACACACACACACACACACACACACATACACACAAACACACACACGCGCACACACACACACTTGCGCACACACTCACACACATGCACAAACTCACGTTCAATAACAATTGAATATGTAAAAGAATTTAATAAACAAAATATTTTGTTGTATTTTGATTATTTAAGAAAATTGCGAATGGGTATATATGTGATATTTTTTGAGCCACATATTTTATTTTCTATTCACAATTTCAATGCACCCACCCCTAAATTTTAGACACATATTTTATTTTCAATACACACAAACACATACACACACTCGCACACACACAGACAGACAGACACACACACACACACACACTCACACGCACTCTTGTTCAGTAACATGTGAATACACAAGAAAACTTAAGAAATAAGATATTTGGTTGTATTTTCATTATTTATGTCACACGTGTTTAGGATTTTCGAATATATTTGTATTATTTTCTATTTTTTGAACTAGAAATTTGAAGAAATTTTCCAAGGGGTATATATTTCATTTTTTTTATTCAAAATATTTTATTTTCTATTCACAATTTCAGACACAGCAACGCCTAAATCCACACAGTCACACACACATACACTCGCACACACACACACGCACGCGCGCACACAGACCCAAACACACACTCACGCACACACTCCCACATATGCGAGTTTTTTTTAGCCACATATTTTTTTTTTCCATTCACAATTTCATACGCACCCACCCCAAATTTTAGACACATATTTTATTTTCCATACACACACACACACATACATACACTCGCACACACACAAACACACCCACACACACACAGACACAAATATACACACACACTCACACGTAGTCCCGTTCAGTAACATGTGAATAAGCTAGAAAATTTAAGAAAATAAGATATTTGGTTGTATTTTCATCATTTACGTCACATGTATTTAGGAATTTTGATTATATTTTTATTATTTTCTATTTTGTGTACTAGAAATTTGAAGAAATTTTCCAAGGGGTATATATTTCACTTTTTTGATCCAAAATATTTTATTTTCTATTCACAGTTTCAGACACACACACACACTCACACACATACACGCTCACACACAAACACTCACACATACACAGTCACGTTTAATAACAAATGAATAAGCAAGAAAATTTAATAAACCAGATATTTTGTTGTATTTTCATTATATACGCCATATATATTAAGAATTTTTGAATATATTTTTATTATTTTCTATTTTTTGAACTAGAAATTTCAAGAAATTTTCCAAGCGGTATATATATTATTTTTTTTGAAGCAAAATATTTTATTTTCGATTCACAATTTCAGACACACCAATGCCTAAATCCACACATGCACACACACATAAACTCCCCCCCCCCCCACACGGACACAAACACAAACACAGACACAAACATACACACACACACACACACACACTCACACATACTCACATTCAGTAACATGTGAATAAGTAAGAAAATTTAAGAAAAACAAGATATTTGATTGTATTTTCATTATTTACGTCATACGTATTTAGCATTTTCGAATATATTTTTATTAGATTCTATTATATGGACTTGAAATTTCAAGAAGTTTTCCAAGTGGTATATATTTTATTTTTTTTATACAAAATATTTTATTTTCTATTCACAATTTCAGACACACCAATGCCTAAATCCACTCGCACACGCACACACGCACACTCACACACACACGCACACTCACACACACACTCACACACACATGCACACATACACACCCGCACGTACACGCGCGCGCGCACACACACACACACATATCCACACTCATACACACGCGAACACACACACACACATTCACACTCACACACACTCACGTTCAGTAACATGTGAATAAGCCAGAAAATTTAAGAAACAAGATATTTGGTTGTATTTTCATTATTTACGTCATATGTATTTAGGATTTTCTAATATATTTTTATTTTCTATTTTTTGAAGTACAAAATTCAAGAAATTTTCCAAGGGGTATATATATGATTTTTTTTTTGAAGCAAAATATTTTATTTTCTATTCACAATTTCAGACACACCAATGCCTAAATCCACACAAGCACACACACATATACTTGCACACACACACACACACACACACACACACACACAAACACACACACGCGCACACACACACACTTGCGCACACACTCACACACATGCACAAACTCACGTTCAATAACAATTGAATATGTTAAAAAATTTAATAAACAAAATATTTTGTTGTATTTTGATTATTTAAGAAAATTGCGAATGGGTATATATATGATATTTTTTGAGCCACATATTTTATTTTCTATTCACAATTTCATACGCACCCACCCTTAAATTTTAGACACATATTTTATTTTCAATACACACAAACACATACACACACTCGCACACACACAGACAGACACACACACACACACACACACACACTCACACTCACTCGCACTCCTGTTCAGTAACATGTGAATACGCAAGAAAACTTAAGAAATAAGATATTTGGTTGTGTTTTCATTATTTATGTCACACGTATTTAGGATTTTCGAATATATTTTTATTATTTTCTATTTTGTGAACTAGAAATTTGAAGAAATTTTCCAAGGGGTATATATTTCACTTTTTTGATCCAAAATATTTTATTTTCTATTCACAAGTTCAGACGCACACACACACACACACACGCGCGCTCACACACAAACACGCACACACACACACAATCACGTTTAATAACAAATGAATAAGCAAGAAAATTTAATAAACCAGATATTTTGTTGTATTTTCATTATTTACGCCATATATATTAAGAATTTTTGAATATATTTCTATTATTTTCTATTTTTTGAACTAGAAATTTCAAGAAATTTTCCAAGGGGTATATATATTATTTTTTTTTGAAGCAAAATATTTTATTTTCGATTCACAATTTCAGGCACACCAACGCCTAAATCCACACACACACACACACACACACAAACTCCCCCCCTCCCACACACGGACACAGACACAAACACACCCACGCACACACACACACATATCCACACTCACACACACACACGCGCACACTCCCCCCCCCCCCCCCCCCCACACAGGTTTAATAATTTGTGAATAAGCAAGAAAATTTAACAAACAAGATTTGGTTGTATTTTCATTATTTACGTTATATATATTAAGGATTTTCGAATATATTTTTTTTACTTTCTATTTTTTGAACTAGAAATTTCAAGATATTGCCAAGGGGTATATATGTGATTTTTTTAGAAGCAAAATATTTTATTTTCTATTCACAATTTCAGACACACCAACGCCTAAATCCACACATGCACACACATATATACTCCCCCCCAGACACACACGCACACTGACGCAAACACACACAAACACACACACACACACACACACACATACACACACTCACACACATGTACAAACTCACGTTCAATAACAAATGAATTTCTATGAAAATTTAATAAACAAGATATTTGGTTGTATTTTCAATATTTAAGAAAATTGCGAAGGGTATATATATGATTTTTTTTAGCCACCTATTTTATTTTCTATTCACAATTTCATACGCACCCACACCTAAATTTCGGACAAATATTTTATTCTCTATACACCCACACTCGAGCACGCATACACACGCACACCCATACACATAAACACACACACACACACACATATACACACACTCGCACACATAGAAACACATACGCAAACACCCACACACCCACTCACACACACACACACACTCACTTTCAATGACAAACGAATAAGCAAGAAAATTTAATGAACAAGATATTTGGCAATATTTCCATTATTTACGTCACATATATTAAGAATTATCGTATATATTTTTACTGTTTAAAATTTTTTGAACATGAAATTTCAAGAAATTTGCCAGTGCTATATATATGTTTTTTTTTAAGCAAAATATTTTATTTTCTATTCACAATTTCAAACACACCAACGTTTAAGTCCGCACAGGAGCATACACATACACCTACACACACACGTGCGCACACACAAACACACTCACACACACACTCGCTCACACACATAAACACACACGCACATCCTCATACACGTGCACAAACTCACGTTCAATAACAAATGAATATGTAGGAAAATTTAATAAATAAGATATTTGGTTGCATTTTCATTGATTAAGAAAAATGGAAAGGGGTATATATATGATTTTTAGCCACATATTTTATTTTCTATTCACAATTTCATGCGCACCCACCCCTAAATTTCAGACTCATATTTTATTTTCAATACACACACACTCCCGCACGCACACGCTCCCGGACACATACACACACACACACATGCACACACACATTTCCACACTCACACACACACGCGCGCACACTCCCGCACACACACACACACACACACACACCCACGTTTAATAATATGTGAATAGGCAAGAAAATTTAAGAAACAAGATGTTTGGTTGTATTTTCATTATTTACGTTATATATATTAAGGATTTTCGAATATATATGTTTTTTACTTTCTATTTTTTGAAGTAGAAATTTCAGAGGTATATATACGATTTTTTTTAGAAGCAAAATATTTTATTTTCTGTTCACAATTTCTGACACACGAACGCCTAAATCCACACATGCACACACGCATAAACTCCCCCCCACACACACATGCACACTGACACGAACACACACACACAAACACACACACACACACATACACACACTCACACACATGTACAAACTCACGTTCAATAACAAATGAATTTCTATGAAAATTTAATAGACAAGATATTTGGTATATTTGGTTGTATTTTCAATATTTAAGAAAATTGGGAAGGGTATATATATGATTTTTTTTTAGCCACCTATTTTATTTTCTATTCACAATTTCATACGCACCCACCCCTAAATTTCGGACACATATTATATTTTCTATACACCGACACTCGCGCACGCATACACACGCACACCCATACACACAAACACACACACACACACACACACATACACACACACACACATATACACACACTCGCACACACAGAAACACATACGCAAACACCCACACTCACACACACACATACACACACACATACACATGCGCACACTCACGTTCAATGACAAACGAATAAGCAAGAAAATTTAATGAACAAGATTTTTGGCAATATTTCCATTATTTACGTCACATATATTAAGAATTATCGTATATATTTTTATTATTTAAAATTTTTTTGAACATGAAATTTCAAGAAATTTGCCAAGGCTATATATATGTTTTTTTTTTATAAGCAAAATATTTTTTTTTCTATTCACAATTTCAAACACACCAACGTTTAAGTCCGCACAGGAGCATACACATACACCTCCACGCACACACACACGTGCGCACACACAGACACTCACACACACACTCGCTCACACACATAAACACACACACACACATACTCATACACGTGCACAAACTCACGTTCAATAACAAATGAATATGTAGGAAAATTTAATAAATAAGATATTTGGTTGTATTTTCATTGATTAAGAAAAATGCAAAGGGTTACATATATGATTTTTTTTAGGCACATATTTTATTTTCTATTCATAATTTCATACACACACACTCCCGCACGCACACACACACACACACATGCACACACACATATCCACACTCACACACACACACACACACGCACACACTCCCACACACACACACACACCCACGTTTAATAATATGTGAATAAGCAAGAAAATTTAAGAAACAACATATTTGGTGGTATTTTCATTATTTACGTTATATATATTAAGGATTTTCGAATTTATTTTTTTTACTTTCTATGTTTTGAACTAGATATTTCAAGATATTGCCAAGGGGTATATATACGATTTTTTTTAGAAGCAAAATATTTTATTTTCTATTCACAATTTTAGACACACCAACGCCTAAATCCACACTTGCACACACACATAAACTCCCCCCCACACACACACGCACACTAACACAAACACACACGCAAACACAAACACACACACACACACACATACACACAGTCACACACATGTCCAAACTCACGTTCAATAACAAATGAATTTCTACGAAAATTTAATAAACAAGATATTTGGTATATTTGGTTGTATTTTCAATATTTAAGAAAATTGGGAAGGGTATATATATGATTTTTTTTTAGCCACCTATTTTATTTTCTATTCACAATTTCATACGCACCCACCCCTAAATTTCGGACACATATTATATTTTCTATACACCCACAATCGCGCACGCATACACACGCACACCCACACACACAAACACACACACACACACACACATACACACACACATATACACACACTCGCACACACAGAAACACATACGCAAACACCCACACTCACACACACACATACACACACACATGCACATGCGCACACTCACGTTCAATGACAAACGAATAAGCAAGAAAATTTAATGAACAAGATTTTTGGCAATATTTCCATTATTTACGTCACATATATTAAGAATTATCGTATATATTTTTATTATTTAAAATTTTTTTGAACATGAAATTTCAAGAAATTTGCCAAGGCTATATATATGTTTTTTTTTTATAAGCAAAATATTTTTTTTTCTATTCACAATTTCAAACACACCAACGTTTAAGTCCGCACAGGAGCATACACATACACCTCCACGCACACACACACGTGCGCACACACAGACACTCACACACACACTCGCTCACACACATAAACACACACACACACATACTCATACACGTGCACAAACTCACGTTCAATAACAAATGAATATGTAGGAAAATTTAATAAATAAGATATTTGGTTGTATTTTCATTGATTAAGAAAAATGCAAAGGGTTACATATATGATTTTTTTTAGGCACATATTTTATTTTCTATTCATAATTTCATACACACACACTCCCGCACGCACACACACACACACACACATGCACACACACATATCCACACTCACACACACACACACACACGCACACACTCCCACACACACACACACACCCACGTTTAATAATATGTGAATAAGCAAGAAAATTTAAGAAACAACATATTTGGTGGTATTTTCATTATTTACGTTATATATATTAAGGATTTTCGAATTTATTTTTTTTACTTTCTATGTTTTGAACTAGATATTTCAAGATATTGCCAAGGGGTATATATACGATTTTTTTTAGAAGCAAAATATTTTATTTTCTATTCACAATTTTAGACACACCAACGCCTAAATCCACACTTGCACACACACATAAACTCCCCCCCCACACACACACGCACACTAACACAAACACACACGCAAACACAAACACACACACACACACACATACACACAGTCACACACATGTCCAAACTCACGTTCAATAACAAATGAATTTCTACGAAAATTTAATAAACAAGATATTTGGTTGTATTTTCAATATTTAAGAAAATTGGGAAGGGTATATATATGATTTTTTTTTAGCCACCTATTTTATTTTCTATTCACAATTTCATACGCACCTACCCCTGAATTTCGGACACATATTTTATTTTATATACACCCACACTCGCGCACGCATACACACGCACACCCATACACACAAACACACACGCACACATACACAAACACTCACTTGCACACACACATATACACACACTCGCACACACAGAAACACATACACAAACACCCACACACCCACTCACACACACACACACACTCACGTTCAATGACAAACGAATAAGCTAGAAAATTTAATGAACAAGATATTTGGCAATATTTCCATTATTTACGTCACATATATTAAGAATTATCGTATATATTTTTACTATTTAAAATTTTTGAACATGAAATTTCAAGAAATTTGCCAAGGCTATATATATGTTTTTTTTTTTAAGCAAAATATTTTATTTTCTATTCACAATTTCAAACACACCAATGTTTAAGTCCGCACAGGAGCATACACATACACCTCCACACACACACACACACGTGCGCACACACAAACACACTCACACACACACTCGCTCACACACATAAACACACACACACATACTCATACATGTGCACAAACTCACGTTCAATAACAAATGAATATGTAGGAAAATTTAATAAATAAGATATTTGGTTGTATTTTCATTGATTAAGAAAAATGCAAAGGGTTACATATATGATTTTTTTTAGGCACATATTTTATTTTCTATTCATAATTTCATACACACACACTCCCGCACGCACACACACACACACATGCACACACACATATCCACACTCACACACACACACGCACACACTCCTACACACACACACATACCCACGTTTAATAATATGTGAATAAGCAAGAAAATTTAAGAAACAAGATATTTGGTGGTATTTTCATTATTTACGTTATATATATTAAGGATTTTCGAATTTATTTTTTTTACTTTCTATGTTTTGAACTAGATATTTCAAGATATTGCCAAGGGGTATATATACGATTTTTCTTAGAAGCAAAATATTTTATTTTCTATTCACAATTTTAGACACACCAATGCCTAAATCCACACTTGCACACACACATAAACTCCCCCGCACACACACACGCACACTAACACAAACACACACGCAAACACAAACACACACACACATACACATACACACAGTCACACACATGTCCAAACTCACGTTCAATAACAAATGAATTTCTACGAAAATTTAATAAACAAGATATTTGGTTGTATTTTCAATATTTAAGAAAATTGGGAAGGGTATATATATGATTTTTTTTTAGCCACCTATTTTATTTTCTATTCACAATTTCATACGCACCTACCCCTGAATTTCGGACACATATTTTATTTTATATACACCCACACTCGCGCACGGATACACACGCACACCCATACACACAAACACACACGCACACATACACAAACACTCACTCGCACACACACATATACACACACTCGCACACACAGAAACACATACACAAACACCCACACACCCACTCACACACACACACACACTCACGTTCAATGACAAACGAATAAGCTAGAAAATTTAATGAACAAGATATTTGGCAATATTTCCATTATTTACGTCACATATATTAAGAATTATCGTATATATTTTTACTATTTAAAATTTTTGAACATGAAATTTCAAGAAATTTGCCAAGGCTATATATATGTTTTTTTTTTTAAGCAAAATATTTTATTTTCTATTCACAATTTCAAACACACCAATGTTTAAGTCCGCACAGGAGCATACACATACACCTCCACACACACACACACACGTGCGCACACACAAACACACTCACACACACACTCGCTCACACACATAAACACACACACACATACTCATACATGTGCACAAACTCACGTTCAATAACAAATGAATATGTAGGAAAATTTAATAAATAAGATATTTGGTTGTATTTTCATTGATTAAGAAAAAAGCAAAGGGGTACATATATTATTTTTTTTAGCCACCTATTTTGTTTTCTATTCACAATTTCATATGCACCCACCCCTGAATTTCGGACACATATTTTATTTTCTATACACCCACACTCGCGCACGCATACACACGCACACCCATACACACACACACACATACACATACACTCACATGCAAACACACATATACACACACTCGCCCACATAGAAACACATACGCAAACACGTACACACCCACATTCACACACACACACACACACACACACATGCACATGCACAGACTCACGTTCAATGACAAACGAATAAGCAAGAAAATTTAATGAGCAAGATATTTGGCAATATTTCCATTATTTATGTCACATATATTAAGAATTATCGTATATATTTTTACTATTTAAAATTTTTTGAACATGAAATTTCAAGAAATTTGCCAAGGGTATATATATGGATTTTTTTTAAGCAAAATATTTTATTTTCTATTCACAATTTCAAACACACCAACGTTTAAGTCCGCATAGGAGCATACACATGCACCTCCACACACACACACACACGTGCGCACACAATAACACACTCACACACACACTCGCTCACACACATAAACACACACATACATACTCATACACGTGCACAAACTCACGTTCAATAACAAATGAATATGTAGGAAAATTTAATAAATAAGATATTTGGTTGTATTTTCATTGATTAAGAAAAATGCAAAGGGGTATATATATGATTTTTTTTAGCCACATATTTTATTTTCTATTCACAATTTCATGCGCACCCACCCCTAAATTTCAGACACATATTTTATTTTCAATACACACACACTCCCGCACGCACACACTCCCGCACACACACACACACACATGCACACGCACATGTCCACACTCACACACCCACGTTTAATAATATGTGAATAAGCAAGAAAATTTAAGAAACAAGATATTTGGTTTTATTTTCATTATTTACATTATATATATTAAGGATTTTCAAATATATTTTTTTTACTTTCTATTTTTTGAACTAGAAATTTCAAGATATTGCCAAGGGGTACATATATGATTTTTTTAGAAGCAAAATATTTTATTTTCTATTCACAATTTCAGACACACCAACGCCTAAATCCGCACATGCACACACACATAAACTCCCCCCCCCCCCACACACACACTCACACACACAAACACACACACATACACACACTCACACACATGTACAAACTCACGTTCAATAACAAATGAATTTCTACGAAAATTTAATAAACAAGATATTTGGTTGTATTTTCAATATTTAAGAAAATTGGGAACGGTATATATATGATTTTTTTTCTAGCCACCAATTTTATTTTCTATTCACAATTTCATACGCATCCACCCCTAAATTTCGGACACATATTATATTTTCTATACACCCACACTCGCGAACGCATACACACACACACCCATACACACAAACACACACACATATACACACACTCGCACACACAGAAACACATACGCAAACACCCACACTCACACACACACACACACACACACATGCACATGCGCACACTCACGTTCAATGACAAACGAATAAGCAAGAAAATTTAATGAACAAGATATTTGGCAATATTTCCATTATTTACGTCACATATATTTGGAATTATCGTATATATTTTTACTATTTAAAATTTTTTGAACATGAAATTTCAAGAAATTTGCCACGGCTATATATATGTTTTTTTTTTAAGCAAAATATTTTATTTTCTATTCACAATTTCAAACACACAAATGTTTAAGTCCGCACATGAGCATACACATACACCTACACACACACACACACGTGCGCACACACAAACACACTCACACACACACTCGCTCACACACATAAACACACACGCACATACTCATACACGTGCACAAACTCACGTTCAATAACAAATGAATATGTAGGAAAATTTAATAAATAAGATATTTGGTTGTATTTTCATTGATTAAGAAAAATGCAAAGGGATATATATATGATTTTTTTAGCCACATATTTTATTTTCTATTCACAATTTCATGCGCACCCACCCCAAAATTTCAGACACATATTTTATTTTCAATACACACACAATCCTGCACGCACACACTCCTGCACACGCACACACACATTTCCACACTCACACACACACACGCGCACACTCCCACAAACACATACGCACCCATGTTTAATAATACGTGAATAAGCAAGAAAATTTAAGAAACAAGATGTTTGGTTGTATTTTCATTATTTACGTTATATATATTAAGGATTTTCGAATATATATGTTTTTTAATTTCTATTTTTTGAACAAGAAATTTCAAGATATTGCCATGGGGTATATATATGATTTTTTTTAGAAGCAAAATATTTTATTTTCTATTCACAATTTCAGACACACCAACGCCTAAATCCACACATGCACACACACATAAACTCCCCCCCACACACACACGCACACTGACAAAAACACACACACTCTCACACACACACACACACACACACACACACACTCACACACATGTACAAACTCATGTTCTATAACAAATGAATTTCTATGAAAATTTAATAAACAAGATATTTGGTTGTATTTTCAATATTTAAGAAAATTGGGAAGGGTATATATATGATTTTTTTTAGCCACCTATTTCATTTTCTATTCACAATCTCATACGCACCCACCCCTAAATTTCGGACACATATTATATTTTCTATCCACCCACACTCGCGCACGCATACACACGCACACCCATACACATATACACACACTAGCACACACAGAAACATATACGCAAACACCCACACACCCACACTCACACACCCACATACACACATGCACATGCACACACTCACGGTCAATGACAAACGAATAAGCAAGAAAATTTAATGAACAAGATATTTGGTAATATTTCCATTATTTACATCACATATATTAAGAATTATCGTATATATTTTTACTGTTTAAAATTTTTTGAACATGAAATTTCGAGAAATTTGCCAGTGCTATATATATGTTTTTTTTTAAGCAAAATATTTTATTTTTTATTCACAATTTCAAACACACAAACGTTTAAGTCCGCACAGGAGCATACACATACACCTACACACACACACACACACGTGCGCACACACAAACACACTCACACACACACTCGCTCACACACATAAACATACACACACATACTCATGCACGTGCACAAACTCACGTTCAATAACAAATGAATATGTAGGAAAATTTAATAAATAAGATATTTGGTTGTATTTTCATTGATTAAGAAAAATGCAAATGGGTATATATATGATTTTTTTTAGCCACATATTTTATTTTCAATACACACACAATCCCGCACGCACACGCTCCCGCACACACACACACATGCACACACACATTTCCACACTCACACACACACACGCGCACACTCCCACACACACACACACACCCACGTTTAATATTATGTGAATAAGCACAAAAATTTAAGAAACAAGATGTTTGGCTGTATATTAGGGATTTTCGAATATATTTTTTTTAATTTCGATTTTTTGAACTAGAAATTTCAAGATATTGCCAAGGGGTATATATATGATTTTTTTAGAAGCAAAATATTTTATTTTCTATTCACAATTTCAGACACACCAATGCCAAAATCCACACATGCACACACACATAAACTCACACACACATACTCATACACACAAACACACACACTCACACACACAAACACACACTCACACACATACACACACTCACACACATGTACAAACTCACGTTCAATAACAAATGAATTTCTACGAAAATTTAATAAACAAAATATTTGGTTGTATTTTCAATATTTAAGAAAATTGGGAAGGGTATATATATGATTTTTTTTTAGCCACCTATTTTATTTTCTATTCACAATTTCATACGCACCCACCCCTGTATTTCGGAGACATATTATATTTTCTATGCACCCACACTCGTGCACGCATACACACGCACACCCATACACACAAACACACACACACACACACATATACACACACTCGCGCACACAGAAACACATATGCAAACACCCACACTCACACACACACACACGCATGCACATGCGCACACTCACGTTCAATGACAAACGAATAAGCAAGAAAATTTAATGAACAAGATATTTGGCAATATTTCCATTATTTACGTCACATATATTAAGAATTATCGTATATATTTGTACTATTTAAAATTTTTTGAACATGAAATTTCAAGAAATTAGACATGGCTGTATATATGTGTTTTTTTAAGCAAAATATTTTATTTTCTATTCACAATTTAAAACACACCAATGTTTAAGTCCGCACAGGAGCATACACATACACCTACACACACACACACGTGCGCACACACAAACACACTCACACACACACTCGCTCACACACATAAACACACACACACATACTCATACACGTGCACAAACTCACGTTCAATAACAAACGAATATGTAGGAAAATTTAATAAATAAGATATTTGGTCGTATTTTTATTGATTAAGAAAAATGCAAAGGGGTACATATATGATTGTTTTTAGCCACATATTTTATTTTCTATTCATAATTTCATACGCACCCACCCCATAATTTCAGACACATATTTTATTTCAATACACACACACTCCCGCACGCACACACACACACATATCCACACTCACACACACACACACGCACACACTCCCACACACACACACACACCCACGTTTAATAATATGTGAATAAGCAAGAAAATTTAAGAAACAAGATATTTGGTGGTATTTTCATTATTTACGTTATATATATTAAGGATTTTCGAATTTTTTTTTTTTACTTTCTATGTTTTGAACTAGAAATTTCAAGATATTGCCAAGGGGTATATATAGGATTTTTTTTAGAAGCAAAATATTTTATTTTCTATTCACAATTTCAGACACACCAACGCCTAAATCCACACTTGCACACACACATAAACTCCCCCCCACACACACACGCACACTGACACAAACACACACACACACACATACACACACTCACACACATGTTCAAACTCACGTTCAATAACAAATGAATTTCTACGAAAATTTAATAAACAAGATATTTGGTTGTATTTTCAATATTTAAGAAAATTGGGAATGGTATATATATGATTTTTTTTTAGCCACCTATTTTATTTTCTATTCGCAATTTCATATCCACCCACCATTAAATTTCGGACACATATTTTATTTTCTATACACCCACACTCGCGCACGCATACACACGCACACCCATACACACAAACACACATACACATACACTCACTTGCACACACATATATACACACACTCGCACACACAGAAACACATACGCAAACACCCACACGCCCACTCACACACACACACACACTCACGTTCAATGAAAAACGAATAAGGAAGAAAATTTAATGAACAAGATATTTGGCAATATTTCCATTATTTACATCACATATATTAAGAATTATCGTATATATTTTTACTATTTAAAATTTTTGAACATGAAATTTCAAGAAATTTGCCAAGGCTATATATATGTTTTTCTTTAAGCAAAATATTTTATTTTCTGTTCACAATTTCAAACACACCAACGTTTAAGTCCGCACAGGAGCATACACATACACCTCCACACACACACACACACGTGCGCACACACAAACACACTCACACACACACATGCTCACACACATAAACACACACACACATACTCATACACGTGCACAAACTCACGTTCAATAACAAATGAATATGTAGGAAAATTTAATAAATAATATATTTGGTTGTATTTTCAATGATTAAGAAAAATGCAAAGGGGTACATATATTATTTTTTTTAGCCACCTATTTTGTTTTCTATTCACAATTTCATATCCACCCACCCCTGAATTTCGGACACATATTTTATTTTCTATACACCCACAGTCGCACACGCATACACACGCACACCCATACACACAAACACACACACACATACACATACACTCACATGCACACACACATATACACACACACGCACACATAGAAACACATACGCAAACACCTACACACCCACATTCACACACACACACACACACACACACATGCACATGCACACACTCACGTTCAATGACAAACGAATAAGCAAGAAAATTTAATGAACAAGATATTTGGCAATATTTCCATTATTTACGTCACATATATTAAGAATTATTGTACATATTTTTACTATTTAAAATTTTTTGAACATGAAATTTCAAGAAATTTGCCAAGGCTATATATATGGATTTTTTTTAAGCAAAATATTTTATTTTCTATTCACAATTTCAAACACACCAACGTTTAAGTCCGCATAGGAGCATACACATGCACCTCCACACACACACACACACGTGCGCACACACAAACACACTCACACACACACTCGCTCATACATATAAACACACACATACATACTCATACACGTGCACAAACTCACGTTCAATAACAAATGAATATGTAGGAAAATTTAATAAATAAGATATTTGGTTGTATTTTCATTGATTAAGAAAAATGCAAAGCGGTATATATATGATTTTTTTTAGCCACATATTTTATTTTCTATTCACAATTTCATGCGCACCCACCCCTAAATTTCAGACTCATATTTTATTTTCAATACACACACACTCCCGCACGCGCACACTCCCGCACACACACACACACATGCACACACACATATCCACACTCACACACACACGCGCGCACACTCCCACACACACACGCAGACACACACACCCCCACGTTTAATAATATGTGAATAAGCAAGAAAATTTAAGAAACAAGATATTTGGTTTTATTTTCATTATTTACGTTATATATATTAAGGATTTTTGAATATATTTTTTTTTACTTTCTATTTTTTGAACTAGAAATTTCAAGATATTGCCAAGGGGTATATATATGATTTTTTTAGAAGCAAAATATTTTATTTTCTATTCACAATTTCAGACACACCAACGCCTAAATCCGCACATGCACACACACATAAACTCCCCCCCCCACACACACACACTCACACACATGTACAAACTCACATTCAATAACAAATGAATTTCTACGAAAATTTAATAAACAAGATATTTGGTTGTATTTTCAATATTTAAGAAAATTGGGAAGGGTATATATATGATTTTTTTTTAGCCACCTATTTTATTTTCTATTCACAATTTCATACGCATCCACCCCTAAATTTCGGACACATATTATATTTTCTATACACCCACACTCGCGAACGCCTACACACGCACACCCATACACACAAACACACACACATATACACACACTCGCACACACAGAAACACATACGCAAACACCCACACTCACACACACACACACACACATGCTCATGCGCACACTCACGTTCAATGACAAATGAATAAGCAAGAAAATTTAATGAACAAGATATTTGGCAATATTTCCATTATTTACGTCACATATATTTAGAATTATCGTATATATTTTTACTATTTAAAATTTTTTGAACATGAAATTTCAAGAAATTTGCCAAGGCTATATATATGTTTTTTTTTTGAGCAAAATATTTTATTTTCTATTCACAAATTCAAACACACAAATGTTTAAGTCCGCACATGAGCATACACATACACCTACACACACACACACGTGCGCACACACAAACACACTCACACACATAAACACACACGCACATACTCATACACGTGCACAAACTCACGTTCAATAACAAATGAATATGTAGGAAAATTTAATAAATAAGATATTTGGTTGTATTTTCATTTATTAAGAAAAATGCAAAGGGGTATATATGTGATTTTTTTTGGCCACATATTTTATTTTCTATTCACAATTTCATGCGCACCCACCCCAAAATTTCAGACACATATTTTATTTTCAGTACACACACAATCCCGCACGCACACACTCCCGCACACACACACACACATGCACACACACATTTCCACACTCACACACACACACGCACACACTCCCACACACACATACACACCCACGTTTAATAATATGTGAATAAGCAAGAAAATTTAAGAAACAAGATGTTTGGTTGTATTGTCATTATTTACGTTATATAGATTAAGGATTTTCGAATATATATGTTTTTTACTTTCCATTTTTTGAACTGGAAATTTGAAGATATTGCCATGGGGTATATATATGGTTTTTTTTGGAAGCAAAATATTTTATTTTCTATTCACAATTTCAAACACACCAACGCCTAAATCCACACATGCGCACTCACGTAAACTCCCCCCCCCCCACACACACGCACACTGACATAAGCACACACACTCACACACACAAACACACACTCACACACATACACACACTCACACACATGTACAAACTCACGTTCAATAACAAATGAATTTCTACGAAAATTTAATAAACAAGATATTTGGTTGTATTTTCAATATTTAAGAAAATTGGCAAGGGTATATATATGATTTTTTTTTAGCCACCTATTTTATTTTCTATTCACAATCTCATACACACCCACCCCTAAATTTCGGACACATGTTATATTTTCTATACACCCACACTCGCGCACACCCAAACACACAAACACACATACACACACAAACACACACATATACACACACTCGCACACACAGAAACAAATACGCAAACACCCACACTCACACACACACATAGACACATGCACATGCACACACTCACGTTCAATGAAAAACGAATAAGCAAGAAAATTTAATGAACAAAATATTTGGCAATATTTCCATTATTTACGTCACATATATTAAGAATTATTGTATATATTTTTACTATTTAAAATTTTTTCAACATGAAATTTCAAGAAATTTTCCAAGGCTATATATATGTTGATTTTTTTAAGCAAAATATTTTATTTTCTATTCACAATTTCAAACACACAAACGTTTAAGTCCGCACAGGAGCATACACATACACCTACACACACACACGTGCGCACCCACAAACACACTCACACACACACTCGCTCACCCACATAAACACACACACACATACTCATACACGTGCACAAACTCACGTTCAATAACAAATGAATATGTTGGAAAATTTAATAAATAAGATATTTGGTTATATTTTCATTGATTAAGAAAAATGCAAAGGGGTATGTATATGATTTTTTTTAGCCACATATTTTATTTTCTATTCACACAAACTCCCGCACGCACACACTCCCACACACACACACACGCATACACACGCACACCCACACACACAAACACACACACACACACACACACATACACACGCTCTCTCACACACACACACATGCACATGCACACACTCACGTTCAATGACAAACGAACAAGCAAGAAACTTTAATGAACAAGATATTTGGCAATATTTCCATTATTTACGTCACATATATTAAGAATTATCGTATATATTTTTACTATTTAAAATTTTTTGAACATGAAATTTCAAGAAATGTGCCAAGGCTATATATATATGTTTTTTGTTTTAAGCAAAATATTTTATTTTCTATTTACAATTTCAAACACACCAACGTTTAAGTCCGCACAGGAGCATACACATACACCTCCACACACACACACACATGTGCGCACACACAGACACACTCACACACACACTCGCTCACACACATAAACACACACATACATACTCATACACGTGCACAAACTCACGTTCAATAACAAATGAATATGTAGGAAAATTTAATAAATAAGATATTTGGTTGTATTTTCATTGATTAAGAAAAATGCAAAGGGGTATATATATGATTTTTTTTAGCCACATATTTTATTTTCTATTCACAATTTCATGCGCACCCACCCCTAAATTCCATACACATATTTTATTTTCAATACACACACACTCCCGCACACACACACACACACACACAAATGCACACACACGTATCCACACTCACACACACGCGCACACACACTCCCACACGCATACACCCACGTTTAATAATATTTGAATAAGCAAGAAAATTTAAGAAACAAGATATTTGGTTGTATTTTCATTATTTACGTTATATATATTAAGGATTTTTGAATATGTTTTTTTTACTTTCTATTTTTTGAACTAGAAATTTCAAGATATTGCCAAGGGGTATATATATGATTTTTTTAGAAGCAAAATATTTTATTTTCTATTCACAATTTCAGACACACCAACGCCTAAATCCACACATGCACACACACATAAACTCCCCCCCACACACACACGCACACTGACACAAGCACACACACTCACACACACAAACACACACACATACACATACACACACTCACACACATGTACAAACTCACGTTCAATAACAAATGAATTTCTATGAAAATTTAATAAACAAGATATTTGGTTGTATTTTCAATATTTAAGAAAATTGGGAAGGGTATATATATGATTTTTTTTTTAGCCACCAATTTTATTTTCTATTCACAATTTCATACGCACCCACCCCTAAATTTCGGACGCATATAATATTTTCTAGACACCCACACTTGCGCCCACCCATACACACATACACACACACATATACACGCACTCGCACACACAGAAACACATACGCAAACACCCACACTCACACACACACACACACACGCACATGCGCACACTCACGTTCAATGACAAACGAATAAGCAAGAAAATTTAATGAACAAGATATTTGGCAATATTTCCATTATTTACGTCACATATATTAAGAATTATCGTATATATTTTTACTATTTAAAATTTTTTGAACATGAAATTTCAATTAATTTGCCAAGGCTATATATATGTTGTTTTTTTTAAGCAAAATATTTTATTTTCTATTCACAATTTCAAACACACCAACGTTTAAGTCCGCACAGGAGCATACACATACACCTACACACACACACACAAGTGCGCACACACAAACACACTCACACACACACTCGCTCACACACATAAACACACACACACATACTCATACACGTGCACAAACTCACGTTCAATAACAAATGAATATGTAGGAAAATTTAATAAATAAGATATTTGGTTTTATTTTCTTTGATTAAGAAAAATGCAAAAGGGTATACATATGATTTTTTTTAGCCACATATTTTATTTTCTATTCACAATTTCATGCGCACCCACCCCATAATTTCAGACACATATTTTATTTTCAATACACACACACACTCCCGTACGCACACACTCCCGCACACACACACACCCACGTTTAATAATATGTGAATAAGCAAGAAAATTTAAGAAACAAGATATTTGGTTGTATTTTCATTATTTACGTTATATATATTAAGGATTTTCGAATATATATATTTTTTACTCTCTATTTTTTGAACTAGAACGCAAAATATTTTATTTTCTATAAACAATTTCAGACACACCAATGCCAAAATCCACACATGCACACACACATAAACTCCCACCAACACACACGCACACTGACACAAACACACACACTCACACCCACAAACACACACTCACACACATGTACAAACTCACGTTCAATAACAAATGAATTTCTATGAAAATTTAATAAATAAAATATTTGGTTGTATTTTCAATATTTAAGAAAATTGGGAAGGGTATATATATGATTTTTTTTAGCCACCTATTTTATTTTCTATTCACAATTACATATGCACCCACCCCTGAATTTCGGAGACATATTATATTTTCTATACACCCACACTCGCGCACGCACACACACGCACACCCATACACACAAACACACACACACACACATATACACACACTCGCACACACCGAAACACATATGCAAACACCCACACTCACACACACACACACACGCATGCACATGCGCACACTCACGTTCAATGACAAACGAATAAGCAAGAAAATTTAATGAACAAGATATTTGGCAATATTTCCATTAATTACGTCACATATATTAAGAATTATCGTATATATTTTTACTATTTAAAATTTTTTGAACATGAAATTTCAAGAAATTTGCCAAGGCTATATATATGTTTTTTTTTAAGCAAAATATTTTATTTTCTATTCACAATTTCAAACACACCAACGTTTAAGTCCGCACAGGTGCATACACATACACCTACACACACACTTGCGCACACACAAACACACTCACACTCACACTCGCTCACACACATAAACACACACACACATACTCATACACGTGCAGAAACTCACGTTCAATAACAAATGAATTTGTAGGAAAATTTAATAAATAAGATATTTGGTCGTATTTTTATTGATTAAGAAAAATGCAAAGGGGTATATATATGATTTTTTTTAGCCACATATTTTATTTTCTATTCACAATTTCATGCGCACCCACCCCAAAATTTCAGACACATATTTTATTTTCAATACACACACGCTCCCGCACACACACACACACACATGCACACACACATTTCCACACTCACACACACACGCGCGCACAATCCCACACACACACACACACACACACGTTTAATAATATGTGAATAAGCAAGTAATTTTAAGAAACAAGATGTTTGGTTGTATTTTCATTATTTACGTTATATATATTAAGGATTTTCGAATATATATGTTTTTTACTTTCTATTTTTTGAAGTTGAAATTTCAAGATATTGCCAAGGGGTATATAAATGATTTTTTTTAGAAGCAAAATATTTTATTTTCTATTCACAATTTCAGACACACCAACGCCTAAATCCACACATGCACACACACATAAACTCCCCCCCCCCGCACACACACACACACTGACACAAGCACACACACTCACACACACAAACACATACAAACACACACACACACACATACACACACTCACACACACGTACAAGCTCACGTTCAATAACAAATGAATTTCTATGAAAATTTAATAAACAAGATATTTGGTTGTATTTTCAATATTTAAGAAAATTGGGAAGGGTATATATATGATTTTTTTTTTTAGCCACCTATTTTATTTTCTATTCACAAATTTATACGCACCCACCCCTAAATTTCGGACGCATATTATATTTTCTATACACCCACACTCACACACGCATACACACGCACACCCACACACACAAACATACACACACACATACACACACTCGCACACACAGAAACACATACGCAAACACCCACACTCACACACACGCACATCCACACACTCACGTTCAATGACAAACGAACACGCAAGAAACTTTAATGAACAAGATATTTGGCAATATTTCCATTATTTAAATCACATATATTAAGAATTATCGTATATATTTTTACTATTTAAAATTTTTTGAACAAGAAATTTCAAGAAATTTGCCAAGGCTATATATATGTTTTTTTTTTAAAGCAAAATATTTTATTTTCTATTCACAATTTCAAACACACCAACGTTTAAGTGCGCACAGGAGCATACACATACACCTCCACACACACACACACGTGCGCACACACAGACACACTCACACACACACTCGCTCATACACATACATACTCATACACGTGCACAAACTCACGTTCAATAACAAATGAATATGTAGGAAAATTTAATAAATAAGATATTTGGTTGTATTTTCATTGATTAAGAAAAATGCAAAGGGGTATATATATGATTTTTTTTAGCCACATATTTTATTTTCTATTCACAATTTCATGCGCACCCACCCCTAAATTCCATACACATATTTTATTTTTAATACACACACACTCCCGCACACACACACACACACACATGCACACACACGTATCCACACTCACACACACGCGCGCACACACTCCCACACGCATACACCCACGTTTAATAATATTTGAATAAGCAAGAAAATTTAAGAAACAAGATATTTGGTTGTATTTTCATTATTTACGTTATATATATTAAGGATTTTCGAATATGTTTTTTTTACTTTCTATTTTTTGAACTAGAAATTTCAAGATATTGCCAAGGGGTATATATATGATTTTTTTAGAAGCAAAATATTTTATTTTCTATTCACAATTTCAGACACACCAACGCCCAAATCCGCACATGCACACACACATAAACTCCCCCCCCCCCACACACACTGTGACACAAGCACACTCACTCACACACACAATCACATACAAACACACACACACACACACACATACACACACTCACACACACGTACAAGCTCACGTTCAATAACAAATGAATATCTATGAAAATTTAATAAACAAGATATTTGGTTGTATTTTCAATATTTAAGAAAATTGGGAAGGGTATATATATGATTTTTTTTTTAGCCACCTATTTTATTTTCTATTCACAATTTTATACGCATCCACCCCTAAATTTCGGACACATATTATATTTTCTATACACCCACACTCACACACGCATACACACGCACACCCACACACACAAACACACACACACACATACACACACTCGCACACACAGAAACACATACGCAAACACCCACACCCACACACACACACACACATGCACATCCACACACTCACGTTCAATGACAAACGAACACGCAAGAAACTTTAATGAACAAGATATTTGGCAATATTTCCATTATTTACGTCACATATATATTAAGAATTATCGTATATATTTTTACTATTTAAAATTTTTTGAACATGAAATTTCAAGAAATTTGCCAAGGCTATATATATGTTTTTTTTTTAAAGCAAAATATTTTATTTTCTATTCACAATTTCAAACACACCAACGTTTAAGTCCGCATAGGAGCATACACATACACCTCCACACACACACACACGTGCGCACACACAGACACACTCACACACACACTCGCTCACACACATACATACTCATACACGTGCACAAACTCACGTTCAATAACAAATGAATATGTAGGAAAATTTAATAAATAAGATATTTGGTTGTATTTTCATTGATTAAGAAAAATGCAAAGGGGTATATATATGATTTTTTTAGAAGCAAAATATTTTATTTTCTATTCACAATTTCAAACACACCAACGCCTAAATCCGCACATGACCACACACATAAACTCCCCCCCACACTGACACGCACACTGACACAAGCACACACACACACACACACACACATACACATACACACACTCACACACATGTACAAACTCACGTTCAATAACAAATGAATTTCTATGAAAATTTAATAAACAAGATATTTGGTTGTATTTTCAATATTTAAGAAAATTGGCAAGGGTATATATATGGTTTTTTTTTAGCCACCAATTTTATTTTCTATTCACAATTTCATACGCACCCACCCCTAAATTTCGGACGCATATTATATTTTCTATACACCCACACTCGCGCACACCCATACACACAAACACACATACACACATACACACACACATATACACGCACTCGCACACACAGAAACACATACGCAAACGCCCACACTCACACACACACACACACGCACATGCGCACACTCACGTTCAATGACAAACGAATAAGCAAGAAAATTTAATGAACAAGATATTTGGCAATATTTCCATTATTTACGTCACATATATTAAGAATTATCGTATATATTTTTACTATTTTAAATTTTTTGAACATGAAATTTCAAGAAATTTGCCAAGGCTATATATATGTTGTTTTTTTTAAGCAAAATATTTTATTTTCTATTCACAATTTCAAACACACAAACGTTTAAGTCCGCACAGGAGCATACACATACACCTACACACACACACATGCGCACACACAAGCACACTCACACACACACTCGCTCACACACATAAACACACACACACACATACTCATACACGTGCACAAACTCACGTTCAATAACAAATGAATATGTAGGAAAATTTAATAAATAAGATATTTTGTTGTATTTTCATTGATTAAGAAAAATGCAAAGGGGTATATATATGATTTTTTTTAGCCACATTTTTTATTTTCTATTCACAATTTCGTGCGCACCCACCCAAAAATTTCAGACACATATTTTATTTTCAATACACACACACTCCCGCACGCACTCACTCCCGCACACACACACACACATTTCCACACTCACGCACACACGCGCGCACACGCCCACACACACACACACACGCACGTTTAATAATATGTGAACAAGCAAGAAAATTTAAGAAACAAGATGTTTGGTTGTATTTTCATTATTTACGTTATATATAATAAGGATTTTCGAATATGTGTTTTTTACTTTCTATTTTTTGAACTACAAATTTCAAGATATTGCCAAGGGGTATATATATGATTTTTTTTAGAAGCAAAATATTTTATTTTCTATTCACAATTTCAGACACACCAACTCCTAAATCCACACATGCACACACACATAAACTCCCCCCCCCACACACACGCACACTGACGCAAACACACACAAAGACACACACACACACACACTCACACACATGTACAAACTCACGTTCAATAACAAATGAATTTCTACGAAAATTTAATAAACAAGATATTTGGTTGTATTTTCAATATTTAAGAAAATTGGCAAGGGTATATATATGATTTTTATTTAGCCACCTATTTTATTTTCTATGCACAATCTCATACGCACCCACCCCTAAATTTCGGACACATGTTATATTTTCTGTACACCCACACTCGCGCACACCCATACACACAAACACACATACACACACACACACACATATACACACACTCGCACACACAGAAACAAATACGCAAACACCCACACTCACACACACACATACACACATGCACATGCACACACTCACGTTCAATGAAAAACGAATAAGCAAGAAAATTGAATGAACAAAATATTTGGCAATATTTCAAATATTTACATCACATATATTAAGAATTATTGTATATATTTTTACTATTTAAAATTTTTTGAACATGAAATTTCAAGAAATTTGCCCAGGCTATATATATGTTGTTTTTTTTAAGCAAAATATTTTATTTTCTATTCACAATTTCAAACACACAAACGTTTAAGTCCGCACAGGAGCATACACATACACCTACACACACACACGTGCGCACACACAAACACACTCACACACACACTCGCTCACACACATAAACAAACACACACACACACATACTCATACACGTGCACAAACTCACGTTCAATAACAAATGAATATGTAGGAAAATTTAATAAATAAGATATTTGGTTGTATTTTCATTGATTAAGAAAAATGCAAAGGGGTATATATATGATTTTTTTTAGCCACATATTTGATTTTCTATTAACAATTTCGTGCGCACCCACCCCAAAATTTCAGACACATATTTTATTTTCAATACACACACACTCCCGCACGCACACACTCCCGCACACACACACACACACATGCACACACACATTTCCACACTCACACACACACGCGCGCACACTCCCACACACACACACACGCACGTTTAATAATATGTGAATAAGCAAGAAAATTTAAGAAACAAGATGTTTGGTTGTATTTTCATTATTTACGTTATATATATTAAGGATTTTCGAATATATGTTTTTTACTTTCTATTTTTTGAACTACAAATTTCAAGATATTGCCAAGGGGTATATATATGATTTTTTTTAAAAGCAAAATATTTTATTTTCTATTCACAATTTCAGACACACCAACGCCTAAATCCACACATGCACACACACATAAACTCCCCCCCACACACATGCACACTGACGCAAACACACACACACACACACACTCACACACATGTACAAACTCACGTTCAATAACAAATGAATTTCTACGAAAATTTAATAAACAAGATATTTGGTTGTATTTTCAATATTTAAGAAAATTGGCAAGGGTATATATATGATTATTTTTTAGCCACCTATTTTATTTTCTATTCACAATCTCATACGCACCCACCCCTAAATTTCGGACACATGTTATATTTTCTATACACCCACACTCGCGCACACCCAAACACACAAACACACATACACACACAAACACACACATATACACACACTCGCACACACAGAAACAAATACGCAAACACCCACACTCACACACACACATACACACATGCACATGCACACACTCACGTTCAATGAAAAACGAATAAGCAAGAAAATTGAATGAACAAAATATTTGGCAATATTTCCATTATTTACGTCACATATATTAAGAATTATCGTATATATTTTTACTATTTAAAATTTTTTCAACATGAAATTTCAAGAAATTTTCCAAGGCTATATATATGTTTTTTTTTTAAGCAAAATATTTTATTTTCTATTCACAATTTCAAACACACAAACGTTTAAGTCCGCAGAGGAGCATACACATACTCCTACACACACACACATGCGCACACACAAGCACACTCACACACACACTCGCTCACACACATAAACACACACACACACATACTCATACACGTGCACAAACTCACGTTCAATAACAAATGAATATGTAGGAAAATTTAATAAATAAGATATTTTGTTGTATTTTCATTGATTAAGAAAAATGCAAAGGGGTATATATATGATTTTTTTTAGCCACATTTTTTATTTTCTATTCACAATTTCATACGCACCCACCCCTAAATTTCGGACGCATATTATATTTTCTATACACCCACACTCGCGCACACCCATACACACAAACACACACACACACATACACACACACATATACACGCACTCGCACACACAGAAACACATACGCAAACGCCCACACTCACACACACACACACACGCACATGCGCACACTCACGTTCATTGACAAACGAATAAGCAAGAAAATTTAATGAACAAGATATTTGGCAATATTTCAATTATTTACGTCACATATATTAAGAATTATCGTATATATTTTTACTATTTTAAATTTTTTGAACATGAAATTTCAAGAAATTTGCCAAGGCTATATATATGTTGTTTTTTTTAAGCAAAATATTTTATTTTCTATTCACAATTTCAAACACACAAACGTTTAAGTCCGCACAGGAGCATACACATACACCTACACACACACACATGCGCACACACAAGCACACTCACACACACACTCGCTCACACACATAAACACACACACACACACATACTCATACACGTGCACAAACTCACGTTCAATAACAAATGAATATGTAGGAAAATTTAATAAATAAGATATTTTGTTGTATTTTCATTGATTAAGAAAAATGCAAAGGGGTATATATATGATTTTTTTTAGCCACATTTTTTATTTTCTATTCACAATTTCGTGCGCACCCACCCAAAAATTTCAGACACATATTTTATTTTCAATACACACACACTCCCGCACGCACTCACTCCCGCACACACACACACACACATGCACACACACATTTCCACACTCACGCACACACGCGCGCACACGCCCACACACACACACACACGCACGTTTAATAATATGTGAACAAGGAAGAAAATTTAAGAAACAAGATGTTTGGTTGTTTTCATTATTTACGTTATATATATTAAGGATTTTCGAATATGTGTTTTTTACTTTCTATTTTTTGAACTACAAATTTCAAGATATTGCCAAGGGGTATATATATGATTTTTTTTAGAAGCAAAATATTTTATTTTCTATTCACAATTTCAGACACACCAACTCCTAAATCCACACATGCACACACACATAAACTCCCCCCCCACACACACGCACACTGACGCAAACACACACAAAGACACACACAAACACACACTCACACACATGTACAAACTCACGTTCAATAACAAATGAATTTCTACGAAAATTTAATAAACAAGATATTTGGTTGTATTTCCAATATTTAAGAAAATTGGCAAGGGTATATATATGATTTTTTTTTAGCCACCTATTTTATTTTCTATGCACAATCTCATACGCACCCACCCCTAAATTTCGGACACATGTTATATTTTCTGTACACCCACACTCGCGCACACCCATACACACAAACACACATACACACACACACACACACATATACACACACTCGCACACACAGAAACAAATACGCAAACACCCACACTCACACACACACATACACACATGCACATGCACACACTCACGTTCAATGAAAAACGAATAAGCAAGAAAATTGAATGAACAAAATATTTGGCAATATTTCAATTATTTACATCACATATATTAAGAATTATTGTATAAATTTTTACTATTTAAAATTTTTTGAACATGAAATTTCAAGAAATTTGCCCAGGCTATATATATGTTGTTTTTTTTAAGCAAAATATTTTATTTTCTATTCACAATTTCAAACACACAAACGTTTAAGTCCGCACAGGAGCATACACATACACCTACACACACACACGTGCGCACACACAAACACACTCACACACACACTCGCTCACACACATAAACACACACACACACACACATACTCATACACGTGCACAAACTCACGTTCAATAACAAATGAATATGTAGGAAAATTTAATAAATAAGATATTTGGTTGTATTTTCATTGATTAAAAAAAATGCAAAGGGGTATATATATGATTTTTTTTAGCCACATATTTGATTTTCTATTAACAATTTCGTGCGCACCCACCCCAAAATTTCAGACACATATTTTATTTTCAATACACACACACTCCCGCACGCACACACTCCCGCACACACACACACACACATGCACACACACATTTCCACACTCACACACACACGCGCGCACACTCCCACACACACACACACACGCACGTTTAATAATATGTGAACAAGCAAGAAAATTTAAGAAACAAGATGTTTGGTTGTATTTTCATTATTTACGTTATATATAATAAGGATTTTCGAATATGTGTTTTTTACTTTCTATTTTTTGAACTACAAATTTCAAGATATTGCCAAGGGGTATATATATGATTTTTTTTAAAAGCAAAATATTTTATTTTCTATTCACAATTTCAGACACACCAACGCCTAAATCCACACATGCACACACACATAAACTCCCCCCCCACACACATGCACACTGACGCAAACACACACACACACACATGTACAAACTCACGTTCAATAACAAATGAATTTCTACGAAAATTTAATAAACAAGATATTTGGTTGTATTTTCAATATTTAAGAAAATTGGCAAGGGTATATATATGATTTTTTTTTAGCCACCTATTTTATTTTCTATTCACAATCTCATATGCACCCACCCCTAAATTTCGGACACATATTATATTTTCTATACACCCACACTCGCGCACACCCATACACAAAAACACACATACACACACACACATATACACAAACTCGCACACACAGAAACAGATACGCAAACACCCACACTAATACACACACATACACACATGCACATGCACACACTCACGTTCAATGAAAAATGAATAAGCAAGAAAATTTAATGAACAAAATATTTGGCAATATTTCCATTATTTACGTCACATATATTAAGAATTATTGTATATATTTTTACTATTTAAAATTTTTTGAACGTGAAATTTCATGAAATTTGCCAAGGCTATATATATGTTGTTTTTTTTAAGCAAAATATTTTATTTTCTATTCACAATTTCAAACACACAAACGTTTAAGTCCGCACTGGAGCGTACACATACACCTACACACACACACGTGCGCACACACAAACACACTCACACACACTCTCGCTCACACACATAAACACACACACACACATACTCATACACGTGCACAAACTCACGTTCAATAACAAATGAATATGTAGGAAAATTTAATAAATAAGATATTTGGTTGTATTTTCATTGATTAAGAAAAATGCAAAGGGGTATATATATGATTTTTTTTAGCCACATATTTTATTTTCTATTCACAATTTCGTGCGCACCCACCCCAAAATTTCAGACACATATTTTATTTTCAATACACACACACTCCCGCACGCACACATTCCCGCCCACACACACACACACATGCACACACACATTTCCACACTCACACACACACGCGCGCACACTCCCACACACACACACACACACGCACGTTTAATAATATGTGAATAAGCAAGAAAATTTAAGAAACAAGATGTTTGGTTGTATTTTCATTATTTACGTTATATATATTAAGGATTTTCGAATATATTTTTTTTACTTTCTATTTTTTGAACTACAAATTTCAAGATATTGCCAAGGGGTATATATATGATTTTTTTTAGAAGCAAAATATTTTATTTTCTATTCACAATTTCAGACACACCAACGCCTAAATCCACACATGCACACACACATAAACTCCCCCCCACACACACATGCACACTGACACGAACACACACACACAAACACACACACACACACATACACACACTCACACACATGTACAAACTCACGTTCAATAACAAATGAATTTCTATGAAAATTTAATAAACAAGACATTTGGTTGTATTTTCAATATTTAAGAAAATTGGGAAGGGTATATATATATTTTTTTTTTAGCCACCAATTTTATTTTCTATTCACAATTTCATATGCACCCACCCCTAAATTTCGGACACATATTATATTTTCTATACACCCACACTCGCGCACACCCATACACACAAACACACGCACACACATACACACACACATATACACGCACTCGCACACACAGAAACACATACGCAAACACCCACACTCACACACACACACACACACGCACATGCGCACACTCACGTTCAATGACAAACGAATAAGCAAGAAAATTTAATGAACAAGATATTTGGCAATATTTCCATTATTTACGTCACATATATTAAGAATTATCGTATATATTGTTACTATTTAACATTTTTTGAACATGAAATTTCAAGAAATTTGCCAAGGCTATATATATGTTGTTTTTTTTAAGCAAAATATTTTATTTTCTATTCGCAATTTCAAACACACAAACGTTTAAGTCCGCACAGGAGCATACACATACACCTACACACACACACGTGCGCACACACACACACATACTCATACACGTGCACAAACTCACGTTCAATAACAAATGAATATGTAGGAAAATTTAATAAATAAGATATTTGGTTGTATTTTCATTGATTAAGAAAAATGCAAAGGGGTATATATATGATTTTTTTTAGCCACATTTTTTATTTTCTATTCACAATTTCGTGCGCACCCACCCAAAAATTTCAGACACATATTTTATTTTCAATACACACACACTCCCGCACGCACACACTCCCGCACACACACACAGACACATGCACACACACATTTCCACACTCACACACACACGCGCACACACTCCCACACGCACACACCCACGTTTAATAATATTTGAATAAGCAAGAAAATTTAAGAAACAAGATATTTGGTTGTATTTTCATTATTTACGTTATATATATTAAGGATTTTCGAATATATTTTTTTTACTTTCTATTTTTTGAACTAGAAAATTCAAGATATTGCCAAGGGGTATATATATGATTTTTTTAGAAGCAAAATATTTTATTTTCTATTCACAATTTCAGACACACCAACGCCTAAATCCACACATGCACACACTCATAAACTGCCCCGCCCCCCACACACACACTGACACAAGCACACACACTCACACACACAAACACACACACACACACACACATACACACACTCACACACACGTACAAGCTCACGTTCAATAACAAATGAATTTCTATGAAAATTTAATAAACAAGATATTTGGTTGTATTTTGAATATTTAAGAAAATTGGGAAGGGTATATATATGATTTTTTTTTAGCCACCTATTTTATTTTCTATTCACAATCTCATACGCACCCACCCCTAAATTTCGGACACATGTTATATTTTCTATACACCCACACTCGCGCACACCCAAACACACAAACACACATACACACACAAACACACACATATACACACACTCGCACACACAGAAACAAATACGCAAACACCCACACTCACACACACACATACACACATGCACATGCACACACTCACGTTCAATGAAAAACGAATAAGCAAGAAAATTTAATGAACAAAATATTTGGCAATATTTCCATTATTTACGTCACATATATTAAGAATTATTGTATATATTTTTACTATTTAAAATTTTTTCAACATGAAATTTCAAGAAATTTTCCAAGGCTATATATATGTTTTTTTTTTAAGCAAAATATTTTATTTTCTATTCACAATTTCAAACACACAAACGTTTAAGTCCGCACAGGAGCATACACATACACCTACACACACACACATGCGCACACACAAGCACACTCACACACACACTCGCTCACACACATAAACACACACACACACATACTCATACACGTGCACAAACTCACGTTCAATAACAAATGAATATGTAGGAAAATTTAATAAATAAGATATTTTGTTGTATTTTCATTGATTAAGAAAAATGCAAAGGGGTATATATATGATTTTTTTAGCCACATTTTTTATTTTCTATTCACAATTTCATACGCACCCACCCCTAAATTTCGGACGCATATTATATTTTCTATACACCCACACTCGCGCACACCCATACACACAAACACACACACACACATACACACACACATATACACGCACTCGCACACACAGAAACACATACGCAAATGCCCACACTCACACACACACACACACGCACATGCGCACACTCACGTTCAATGACAAACGAATAAGCAAGAAAATTTAATGAACAAGATATTTGGCAATATTTCCATTATTTACGTCACATATATTAAGAATTATCGTATATATTTTTACTATTTTAAATTTTTTGAACATGAAATTTCAAGAAATTTGCCAAGGCTATATATATGTTGTTTTTTTTAAGCAAAATATTTTATTTTCTATTCACAATTTCAAACACACAAACCTTTAAGTCCGCACAGGAGCATACACATACACCTCCACACACACACACACGTGCGCACACACAGACGCACTCACACACATACTTGCTCACACACATACATACTCATACACGTGCACAAACTCACGTTCAATAACAAATGAATATGTAGGAAAATTAATAAATAAGATATTTGGTTGTATTTTCATTGATTAAGAAAAATGCAAAGGGGTATATATATGATTTTTGTTAGCCACATATTTTATTTTCTATTCACAATTTCTTGCGCACCCACCCCAAAATTTCAGACACATATTTTATTTTCAATACACACACACTCCCGCACACAAACACACACATGCACACACACATTTCCACACTCCCACACACACGCGCGCACACTCCCACACACACACACACCCACGTTTAATAATATGTGAATAAGCAAGAAAATTTAAGAAACAAGATGTTTGGTTGTAGTTTCATTATTTACGTTATATATATTAAGGATTTTCGAATATATACGTTTTTTACTTTCTATTTTTTGAACTCCAAATTTCAAGATATTGCCAAGGGGCATATATATGATTTTTTTAGAAGCAAAATATTTTATTTTCTATTCACAATTTCAGACACACCAATGCCTAAATCCACACATGCACACACACATAAACTCCCCCCCCACATACACGCACACTGACACAAACACACACACTCACACACACAAACACACACACACACATACACACACTCACACACATGTACAAACTCATGTTCAATAACAAATGAATTTCTACAAAAATTTAATAAACAAGATATTTGGTTGTATTTTCAATATTTAAGAAAATTGGGAAGGGTATATATATGATTTTTTTAGAAGCAAAATATTTTAATTTCTATTCACAATTTCAGACACACCAACGCATAAATCCACACATGCACACACACATAAACTCTCCCCCCCCACACACACGCACACTGACACAAACACACACACTCACACACACAAACACACACACACACACATACACACACTCACACACATGTACAAACTCACGTTCAATAACAAATGAATTTCTACGAAAATTTAACAAACAAGATATTTGGTTGTATTTTCAATATTTAAGAAAATTGGGAAGGGTATATATATGATTTTTTTTTCGCCACCTATTTCATTTTCTATTCACAATTTCATACGCACCCACCCCTAAATTTCGGACCCATATTATATTTTCTATACACCCACACTCGCGCACGCATACACACGCACACCCACACATACAAACACACACACACACACATACACACACTCGCACACACAGAAACACATACGCAAACACCCACACTCACACACACACACACACGCACATGCGCACACTCACGTTCAATGACAAACGAATAAGCAAGAAAATTTAATGAACAAGATATTTGGCAATATTTCCATTATTTACGTCACATATATTAACAATTATCGTATATATTTTTACTATTTAAAACTTTTTGAGCATGAAATTTCAAGAAATTTGCCAAGGCTATATATACGTTTTTTTTTTTAAGCAAAATATTTTATTTTCTATTCGCAATTTCAAACACACCAACGTTTAAGTCCGCATAGGAGCATACACATACACCTACACACACACACACGTGCGCACACACTAACACATTCACACACACACTCGCTCACACACATAAACACACACACACATACTCATGCACGTGCACAAACTCACGTTCAATAACAAATGAATATGTAGGAAAATTTAATAAATAAGATATTTGGTTGTATTTTCATTGATTAAGAAAAATGCAAAGGGGTATATATATGATTTTTTTTAGCCACATATTTTATTTTCTATTCACAATTTCGTGCGCACCCACCCCAAAATTTCAGACACATATTTTATTTTCAGTACACACACACTCCCGCACGCACATACTCCCGCACACACACACACACACATGCACACACACATTTCCACAATCACACACACACGCGCGCACACTCCCACACACACACACACCCACGTTTAATAATATGTGAATAAGCAAGAAAATTTAAGAAACAAGATGTTTGGTTGTAGTTTCATTATTTACGTTATATATATTAAGGATTTTTGAATATATACGTTTTTTACTTTCTATTTTTTGAACTAGAAATTTCAAGATATTGCCAAGGGGTATATATATGATTTTTTTTAGAAGCAAAATATTTTATTTTCTATTCACAATTTCAGACACACCAACGCCTAAATCCACACATGCACACACACATAAACTCCCCCCCACACACACACGGACACTGACACAAACACACACACTCACACACACAAACACACACACACACACATACACACACTCACACACATGTACATACTCACGTTCAATAACAAATGAATTTCTACGAAAATTTAATAAACAAGATATTTGGTTGTATTTTCAATATTTAAGAAAATTGGGAAGGGTATATATATGATTTTTTTTTCGCCACCTATTTTATTTTCTATTCACAATTTCATACGCACCCACCCCTAAATTTCGGACACATATTATATTTTCTATACACCCACACTCGCGCACGTATACACACGCACACCCATACACACAAACACACACACACACACATATACACAAACTCGCACACACAGAAACACATATACAAACTCCTACACTCGCACACACACACACACACATGCACATGCGCACACTCACGTTCAATTACAAACGAATAAGCAAGAAAATTTAATGAACAAGATATTTGGCAATATTTCCATTATTTACGTCACATATATTAAGAATTATCGTATATATTTTTACTATTTAAAACTTTTTGAGCATGAAATTTCAAGAAATTTGCCAAGGCTATATATACGTTTTTTTTTTTAAGCAAAATATTTTATTTTCTATTCGCAATTTCAAACACACCAACGTTTAAGTCCGCATAGGAGCATACACATACACCTACACACACACACACGTGCGCACACACTAACACATTCACACACACACTCGCTCACACACATAAACACACACACACATACTCATGCACGTGCACAAACTCACGTTCAATAACAAATGAATATGTAGGAAAATTTAATAAATAAGATATTTGGTTGTATTTTCATTGATTAAGAAAAATGCAAAGGGGTATATATATGATTTTTTTTAGCCACATATTTTATTTTCTATTCACAATTTCGTGCGCACCCACCCCAAAATTTCAGACACATATTTTATTTTCAGTACACACACACTCCCGCACGCACATACTCCCGCACACACACACACACACATGCACACACACATTTCCACAATCACACACACACGCGCGCACACTCCCACACACACACACACCCACGTTTAATAATATGTGAATAAGCAAGAAAATTTAAGAAACAAGATGTTTGGTTGTAGTTTCATTATTTACGTTATATATATTAAGGATTTTTGAATATATACGTTTTTTACTTTCTATTTTTTGAACTAGAAATTTCAAGATATTGCCAAGGGGTATATATATGATTTTTTTTAGAAGCAAAATATTTTATTTTCTATTCACAATTTCAGACACACCAACGCCTAAATCCACACATGCACACACACATAAACTCCCCCCCACACACACACGGACACTGACACAAACACACACAAACACACACACACACACATACACACACTCACACACATGTACAAACTCACGTTCAATAACAAATGAATTTCTACGAAAATTTAATAAACAAGATATTTGGTTGTATTTTCAATATTTAAGAAAATTGGGAAGGGTATATATATGATTTTTTTTTCGCCACCTATTTTACTTTCTATTCACAATTTCATACGCACCCACCCCTAAATTTCGGACACATATTATATTTTCTATACACCCATACTCGCGCACGTATACACACGCACACCCATACACACAAACACACACACACACACATATACACACACTCGCACACACAGAAACACATATACAAACTCCTACACTCACACACACACACACACACATGCACATGCACACACTCACGTTCAATTACAAACGAATAAGCAAGAAAATTTAATGAACAAGATATTTGGCAATATTTCCATTATTTACGTCACATATATTAAGAATTATCGTATATATTTTTACTATTTAAAATTTTTTGAGCATGAAATTTCAAGAAATTTGCCAAGGCATAATATACGTTTGTTTCTTAAGCAAAATATTTTATTTTCTATTCGCAATTTCAAACACACCAACGTTTAAGTCCGCACAGGAGCATACACATACACCTACACACACACACACGTGCGCACACACTCACACACACACTCACTCACACACATAAACACACACACACATACTCATGCACGTGCACAAACTCACGTCCAATAACAAATGAATATGTAGGAAAATTTAATAAATAAGATATTTGGTTTAATTTTCATTGATTAAGAAAAATGCAAAGGGGTATATATATGATTTTTTTTAGCCACATATTTTATTTTCTATTCATAATTCCATGCGCACCCACCCCTAAATTTAAGAAACAAGATATTTGGTTGTATTTTCATTATTTACGTTATACATATTAAGGATTTTCGAATATGTTTTTTTTACTTTCTATTTTTTGATCTACAAATTTCAAGATATTGCCAAGGGGTATATATATGATTTTTTTAGAAGCAAAATATTTTATTTTCTATTCATAATTTCAGACACACCAACGCCTAAATCCGCACATGCACACACACATAAACTCCCCCCCCCACACACACACACACTGACACAAGCACACACACTCACACACACAAACACACACACACATACACATACACACACTCACACACATGTGCAAACTCACGTTCAATAACAAATGAATTTCTATGAAAATTTAATAAACAAGATATTTGGTTGTATTTTCAATATTTTTTTAGCCACCTATTTTATTTTCTATTCACAATCTCATACGCACCCACCCCAAAATTTCAGACACATATTATATTTTCTATACACCCACACTCGCGCACACCCACACACACAAACACACACACACACATACATACACGCATATACACACACTCGCACACACAGAAACACATACGCAAACACCCACACACACACACACACATACACACATGCACATGCACACACTCACGTTCAATGACAAACGAATAAGAAAGAAAATTTAATGAACAAGATATTTGGCAATATTTCCATTATTTACGTCACATATATTAAGAATTATCGAATATATTTTTACTATTTAAAATTTTTTGAACATGAAATTTCAAGAAATTTGCCAAGGCTATATATATGTTTTTTTTTTTAAGCAAAATATTTTATTTTCTATTCACAATTTCAAACACACCAACGTTTAAGTCCGCACAGGAGCATACACATACACCTCCACACACACACACACGTGCGCACACACAGACACACTCACACACATACTTGCTCACACACATACATACTCATACACGTGCACAAACTCACGTTCAATAACAAATGAATATGTTGGAAAATTTAATAAATAAGATATTTGGTTGTATTTGCATTGATTAAGAAAAATGCAAAAGGGTATATATAAGATTTTTTTTTGCCACATATTTTATTTTCTATTCACAATTTCGTGCGCACCCACCCCTAAATTTCAGACACATTTTATTTTCAATACACACACACTCCCGCACGCACACACTCCCGCACACACAAACACACATATCCACACTCACACACACACTTGCGCTCACTCCCACACGCACACAACCACGTTTAATAATATTTGAATAAGCAAGAAAATTTAAGAAACAAGATATTTGGTTGTATTTTCATTATTTACGTTATATATATTAAGGATTTTCGAATATATTTTTTTTACATTCTATTTTTTGAGCTACAAATTTCAAGATATTGCCAAGGGGTATATATATGATTTTCTTAGAAGCAAAATATTTTATTTTCTATTCACAATTTCAGACACACCAACGCCTAAATCCACACATGCACACACACATAAACTCCCCCCCCCCACACACACGCACACTGACACAAACACACACACTCACACACACACACACACACACACACACAAACACACACTCACACACATGTACAAACTCACGTTCAATAACAAATGAATTTCTACGAAAATTTAATAAACAAGATATTTGGTTGTATTTTCAATATTTAAGAAAATTGGGAAGGGTATATATATGATTTTTTTTTCGCCACCTATTTTACTTTCTATTCACAATTTCATATGCACCCACCCCTAAATTTCGGACACATATTATATTTTCTATACACCCACACTCGCGCACACCCATACACACAAACACACATACACACACACACACACATACACACACTCGCACACACAGAAACACATATACAAACTCCCACACTCACACACACACACACACACACATGCACATGCGCACACTCACGTTCAATGACAAACGAATAAGCAAGAAAATTTAATGAACAAGATATTTGGCAATATTTCCATTATTTACGTCACATATATTAAGAATTATCGTATATATTTTTACTATTTAAAATTTTTTGAACATGAAATTGCAAGAAATTTGCCAAGGATATATATACGTTTTTTTTTTTTTGCAAAATATTTTATTTTCTATTCACAATTTCAAACACACCAACGTTTAAGTCCGCACAGGAGCATACACATACACCTACACACACACACACGTGCGCACACACAAACACACTCACACACACACTCGCTCACACACATAAAGACACACACACGTACTCATGCACGTGCACAAACTCACGTTCAATAACAAATGAATATGCAGGAAAATTTAATAAATAAGATATTTGGTTGTATTTTCATTGATTAAGAAAAATGCAAAGGGGTATATATATGATTTTTTTTAGCCACATATTTTATTTTCTATTCACAATTTCATGCGCACCCTCCCCTAAATTTCATACACATATTTTATTTTCAATACACACACACTCCCGCACACACACACACACATGCACACACACATTTCCACAATCACACACACACGCGCGCACACTCCCACACACACACACACACACGCACGTTTAATAATATGTGAATAAGCAAGAATATTTAAGAAACAAGATGTTTGGTTGTATTTTCATTATTTACGTTATATATATTAAGGATTTTCGAATATATTTTTTTTACTTTCTATTTTTTGAACTACAAATTTCAAGATATTGCTAAGGGGTATATATATGATTTTTTTAGAAGCAAAATATTTTAATTTCTATTCACAATTTCAGACACACCAACGCCTAAATCCACACATGCACACACACATAAACTCTCCCCCCCCACACACACGCACACTGACACAAACACACACACTCACACACACAAACACACACACACACACATACACACACTCACACACATGTACAAACTCACGTTCAATAACAAATGAATTTCTACGAAAATTTAATAAACAAGATATTTGGTTGTATTTTCAATATTTAAGAAAATTGGGAAGGGTATATATATGATTTTTTTTTCGCCACCTATTTTATTTTCTATTCACGATTTCATACGCACCCACCCCTAAATTTTGGACCCATATTATATTTTCTATACACCCACACTCGCGCACGCATACACACGCACACCCACACATACACACACACACACACACACATACACACACTCGCACACACAGAAACACATACGCAAACACCCACACTCACACACACACACACACATGCACATGCGCACACTCACGTTCAATGACAAACGAACAAGCAAGAAAATTTAATGAAAAAAGATATTTGGCAATATTTCCATTATTTACATCACATATATTAAGAATTATCGAATATATTTTTACTATTTATAATTTTTTGAACATGAAATTTCAAGAAATTTCCCAAGGCTATATATATGTTTTTTTTTTTGAGCAAAATATTTTATTTTCTATTCCCAATTTCAAACACACCAACGTTTAAGTCCGCACAGGAGCATACACATACACCTCCACACACACACACACGTGCGCACACACAGACACACTCACACACACACTCGCTCACACACATACATACTCATACACGTGCGCAAACTCACGTTCAATAACAAATGAATATGTAGGAAAATTTAATAAATAAGATATTTTGTTGTATTTTCATTGATTAAGAAAAATGCAAAGGGGTATATATATGATTTTTTTTAGCCACATATTTTATTTTCTATTCACAATTTCGTGCGCACCCACCCCAAAATTTCAGACACATATTTTATTTTCAATACACACACACTCCCGCACACACACACACACATGCACACACATATTTCCACAATCACACACACACGCGCGCACACTCCCACACACACACACACCCACGTTTAATAATATGTGAATAAGCAAGAAAATTTAAGAAACAAGATGTTTGGTTGTAGTTTCATTATTTACGTTATATATATTAAGGATTTTCGAATATATACGTTTTTTACTTTCTATTTTTTGAACTACAAATTTCAAGATATTGCCAAGGGGTATATATATGATTTTTTTTAGAAGCAAAATATTTTATTTTCTATTCACAATTTCAGACACACCAACGCCTAAATCCACACATGCACACACACATAAACTCCCCCCCCCCCCACACACACGCACACTGACACAAACACACACACTCACACACACAAACACACACGCACACACTCACACACATGTACAAACTCATGTTCAATAGCAAATGAATTTCTACGAAAATTTAATAAACAAGGTATTTGGTTGTATTTTCAATATTTAAGAAAATTGGGAAGGGTATATATATGATTTTTTTTTCGCCACCTATTTTACTTTCTATTCACAATTTCATACGCACCCACCCCTAAATTTCGGACACATATTATATTTTCTATACACCCACACTCGCGCACGTATACACACGCACACCCATACACACAAACACACACACACACACATATACACAAACTCGCACACACAGAAACACATATACAAACTCCTACACTCGCACACACACACACACACATGCACATGCGCACACTCACGTTCAATTACAAACGAATAAGCAAGAAAATTTAATGAACAAGATATTTGGCAATATTTCCATTATTTACGTCACATATATTAAGAATTATCGTATATATTTTTACTATTTAAAACTTTTTGAGCATGAAATTTCAAGAAATTTGCCAAGGCTATATATACATTTTTTTTTTTAAGCAAAATATTTTATTTTCTATTCGCAATTTCAAACACACCAACGTTTAAGTCCGCATAGGAGCATACACATACACCTACACACACACACACGTGCGCACACACTAACACACTCACACACACACTCGCTCACACACATAAACACACACACACATACTCATGCACGTGCACAAACTCACGTTCAATAACAAATGAATATGTAGGAAAATATAATAAATAAGATATTTGGTTGTATTTTCATTGATTAAGAAAAATGCAAAGGGGTATATATATGATTTTTTTTAGCCACATATTTTATTTTCTATTCACAATTTCATGCGCACCCTCCCCTAAATTTCATACACATATTTTATTTTCAATACACACACACTCCCGCACACACACACACACATGCACACACACATTTCCACAATCACACACACACGCGCGCACACTCCCACACACACACACACACACGCACGTTTAATAATATGTGAATAAGCAAGAATATTTAAGAAACAAGATGTTTGGTTGTATTTTCATTATTTACGTTATATATATTAAGGATTTTCGAATATATTTTTTTTACTTTCTATTTTTTGAACTACAAATTTCAAGATATTGCTAAGGGGTATATATATGATTTTTTTAGAAGCAAAATATTTTAATTTCTATTCACAATTTCAGACACACCAACGCCTAAATCCACACATGCACACACACATAAACTCTCCCCCCCCACACACACGCACACTGACACAAACACACACACTCACACACACAAACACACACACACACACATACACACACTCACACACATGTACAAACTCACGTTCAATAACAAATGAATTTCTACGAAAATTTAACAAACAAGATATTTGGTTGTATTTTCAATATTTAAGAAAATTGGGAAGGGTATATATATGATTTTTTTTTCGCCACCTATTTTATTTTCTATTCACAATTTCATACGCACCCACCCCTAAATTTCGGACCCATATTATATTTTCTATACACCCACACTCGCGCACGCATACACACGCACACCCACACATACAAACACACACACACACACATACACACACTCGCACACACAGAAACACATACGCAAACACCCACACTCACACACACACACACACATGCACATGCACACACTCACGTTCAATGACAAACGAACAAGCAAGAAAATTTAATGAAAAAAGATATTTGGCAATATTTCCATTATTTACATCACATATATTAAGAATTATCGAATATATTTTTACTATTTATAATTTTTTGAACATGAAATTTCAAGAAATTTCCCAAGGCTATATATATGTTTTTTTTTTTGAGCAAAATATTTTATTTTCTATTCCCAATTTCAAACACACCAACGTTTAAGTCCGCACAGGAGCATACACATACACCTCCACACGCACACACACGTGCGCACACACAGACACACTCACACACACACTTGCTCACACACATACATACTCGTACACGTGCGCAAACTCACGTTCAATAACAAATGAATATGTAGGAAAATTTAATAAATAAGATATTTGGTTGTATTTTCATTGACTAAGAAAAATGCAAAGGGGTATATATATGATTTTTTTTAGCCACATATTTTATTTTCTATTCACAATTTCGTGCGCACCCACCCCAAAATTTCAGACACATATTTTATTTTCAATACACACACACACTCCCGCACACACACACACACACATGCACACACACATTTCCACAATCACACACACACGCGCGCACACTCCCACAAACACACACACCCACGTTTAATAATATGTGAATAAGCAAGAAAATTTAAGAAACAAGATGTTTGGTTGTAGTTTCATTATTTACGTTATATATATTAAGGATTTTCGAATATATACGTTTTTTACTTTCTATTTTTTGAACTACAAATTTCAAGATATTGCCAAGGGGTATATATATGATTTTTTTTAGAAGCAAAATATTTTATTTTCTATTCACAATTTCAGACACACCAACGCCTAAATCCACACATGCACACACACATAAACTCCCCCCCCACACACACACGCACACTGACACAAACACACACACTCACACACACAAACACACACGCATACACTCACACACATGTACAAACTCATGTTCAATAGCAAATGAATTCCTACGAAAATTTAATAAACAAGGTATTTGGTTGTATTTTCAATATTTAAGAAAATTGGGAAGGGTATATATATGATTTTTTTTTCGCCACCTATTTTACTTTCTATTCACAATTTCATACGCACCCACCCCTAAATTTCGGACACATATTATATTTTCTATACACCCACACTCGCGCACGTATACACACGCACACCCATACACACAAACACACACACACACACATATACACAAACTCGCACACACAGAAACACATATACAAACTCCTACACTCGCACACACACACACACACATGCACATGCGCAAACTCACGTTCAATTACAAACGAATAAGCAAGAAAATTTAATGAACAAGATATTTGGCAATATTTCCATTATTTACGTCACATATATTAAGAATTATCGTATATATTTTTACTATTTAAAACTTTTTGAGCATGAAATTTCAAGAAATTTGCCAAGGCTATATATACGTTTTTTTTTTTTAAGCAAAATATTTTATTTTCTATTCGCAATTTCAAACACACCAACGTTTAAGTCCGCATAGGAGCATACACATACACCTACACACACACACACGTGCGCACACACTAACACACTCACACACACACTCGCTCACACACATAAACACACACACACATACTCATGCACGTGCACAAACTCACGTTCAATAACAAATGAATATGTAGGAAAATTTAATAAATAAGATATTTGGTTGTATTTTCATTGATTAAGAAAAATGCAAAGGGGTATATATATGATTTTTTTTAGCCACATATTTTATTTTCTATTCACAATTTCGTGCGCACCCACCCCAAAATTTCAGACACATATTTTATTTTCAGTACACACACACTCCCGCACGCACATACTCCCGCACACACACACACACACATGCACACACACATTTCCACAATCACACACACACGCGCGCACACTCCCACACACACACACACCCACGTTTAATAATATGTGAATAAGCAAGAAAATTTAAGAAACAAGATGTTTGGTTGTAGTTTCATTATTTACGTTATATATATTAAGGATTTTTGAATATATACGTTTTTTACTTTCTATTTTTTGAACTAGAAATTTCAAGATATTGCCAAGGGGTATATATATGATTTTTTTTAGAAGCAAAATATTTTATTTTCTATTCACAATTTCAGACACACCAACGCCTAAATCCACACATGCACACACACATAAACTCCCCCCCACACACACACGGACACTGACACAAACACACACACTCACACACACAAACACACACACACACACATACACACACTCACACACATGTACAAACTCACGTTCAATAACAAATGAATTTCTACGAAAATTTAATAAACAAGATATTTGGTTGTATTTTCAATATTTAAGAAAATTGGGAAGGGTATATATATGATTTTTTTTTCGCCACCTATTTTACTTTCTATTCACAATTTCATACGCACCCACCCCTAAATTTCGGACACATATTATATTTTCTATACACCCATACTCGCGCACGTATACACACGCACACCCATACACACAAACACACACACACACACATATACACACACTCGCACACACAGAAACACATATACAAACTCCTACACTCACACACACACACACACACATGCACATGCACACACTCACGTTCAATTACAAACGAATAAGCAAGAAAATTTAATGAACAAGATATTTGGCAATATTTCCATTATTTACGTCACATATATTAAGAATTATCGTATATATTTTTACTATTTAAAATTTTTTGAGCATGAAATTTCAAGAAATTTGCCAAGGCATAATATACGTTTTTTTTTTTAAGCAAAATATTTTATTTTCTATTCGCAATTTCAAACACACCAACGTTTAAGTCCGCACAGGAGCATACACATACACCTACACACACACACACGTGCGCACACACTCACACACACACTCGCTCACACACATAAACACACACACACATACTCATGCACGTGCACAAACTCACGTCCAATAACAAATGAATATGTAGGAAAATTTAATAAATAAGATATTTGGTTTAATTTTCATTGAATAAGAAAAATGCAAAGGGGTATATATATGATTTTTTTTAGCCACATATTTTATTTTCTATTCACAATTCCATGCGCACCCACCCCTAAATTTAAGAAACAAGATATTTGGTTGTATTTTCATTATTTAGGTTATACATATTAAGGATTTTCGAATATGTTTTTTTTACTTTCTATTTTTTGAACTACAAATTTCAAGATATTGCCAAGGGGTATATATATGATTTTTTTAGAAGCAAAATATTTTATTTTCTATTCACAATTTCAGACACACCAATGCCTAAATCCGCACATGCACACACACATAAACTCCCCCCCCCCCCACACACACACTGACACAAGCACACACACTCACACACACAAACACACACACACATACACATACACACACTCACACACATGTGCAAACTCACGTTCAATAACAAATGAATTTCTATGAAAATTTAATAAACAAGATATTTGCTTGTATTTTCAATATTTAAGAAAATTGGGAAGGGTATATATATGATTTTTTTTTAGCCACCTATTTTATTTTCTATTCACAAGCTCATACGCACCCACCCCAAAATTTCGGACACATATTATATTTTCTATACACCCACACTCGCGCACACCCACACACACAAACACACACACACACATACACACACGCATATACACACACTCGCACACACAGAAACACATACGCAAACACCCACACACACACACACACATACACACATGCACATGCACACACTCACGTTCAATGACAAACGAATAAGGAAGAAAATTTAATGAACAAAATATTTGGCAATATTTCCATTATTTACGTCACATATATTAAGAATTATCGTATATATTTTTGCTATTTAAAATTTTTTGAACATGAAATTTGTAGAAATTTGCCAAGGCTATATATATGTTTTTTTTTTAAGCAAAATATTTTATTTTCTATTCACAATTTCAAACGCACCAACGTTTAAGTCTGCACAGGAGCATACACATACACCTACACACACACACACACGTGCGCACACACAGACACACTCACACACACACTCGCTCACACACATACATACTCATACACGTGCACAAACTCACGTTCAATAACAAATGAATATGTAGGAAAATTTAATAAATAAGATATTTGGTTGTATTTTCATTGATTAAGAAAAATGCAAAAGGGTATATATATGATTTTTTTTAGCCACATATTTTATTTTCTATTCACAATTTCATGCGCACCCACCCCTAAATTTCAGACACATTTTATTTTCAATACACACACACTCCCGCACGCACACACTCCCGCACACACAAACACACATATCCACACTCACACACACACTTGCGCTCACTCCCACACGCACACAACCACGTTTAATAATATTTGAATAAGCAAGAAAATTTAAGAAACAAGATATTTGGTTGTATTTTCATTATTTACGTTATATATATTAAGGTTTTTCGAATATATTTTTTTTACATTCTATTTTTTGAACTACAAATTTCAAGATATTGCCAAGGGGTATATATATGATTTTTTTAGAAGCAAAATATTTTAGTTTCTATTCACAATTTCAGACACATCAACGCCTAAATCCACACATGCACACACACATAAACTCCCCCCCCCCCACACACACGCACACTGACACAAACACACACACTCACACACACACACACACAAACACACACTCACACACATGTACAAACTCACGTTCAATAACAAATGAATTTCTACGAAAATTTAATAAACAAGATATTTGGTTGTATTTTCAATATTTAAGAAAATTGGGAAGGGTATATATATGATTTTTTTTTCGCCACCTATTTTACTTTCTATTCACAATTTCATATGCACCCACCCCTAAATTTCGGACACATATTATATTTTCTATACACCCACACTCGCGCACGCATAAACACGCACACCCACACACACAAACACACACACACACATATACACACACTCGCACACACAGAAACACATATACAAACTCCCACACTCACACACACACACACACATGCACATGCGCACACTCACGTTCAATGACAAACGAATAAGCAAGAAAATTTAATGAACAAGATATTTGGCAATATTTCCATTATTTACGTCACATATATTAAGAATTATCGAATATATTTTTACTATTTAAAATTTTTTGAACATGAAATTTCAAGAAATTTGCCAACGCTATATATATGTTTTTTTTTTAAGCAAAATATTTTATTTTCTATTCACAATTTCAAACACACCAACGTTTAAGTCCGCACAGGAGCATACACATGCACCTCCACACACACACACACGTGCGCACACAGACACACTCACACACACACTCGCTCACACACATACATACTCATACACGTGCACAAACTCACGTTCAATAACAAATGAATATGTAGGAAAATTTAATAAATAAGATATTTGGTAGTATTTTCATTGATTAAGAAAAATGCAAAAGGGTATATATATGATTTTTTTTAGCCACATATTTTATTTTCTATTCACAATTTCATGCGCACCCACCCCTAAATTTCAGACACATTTTATTTTCAATACACACACACTCCCGCACACACACACACACACACATCCACACTCACACACACACTTGCGCACACCCCCACACGCACAAAACCACGTTTAATAATATTTGAATAAGCAAGAAAATTTACGAAACAGGATATTTGGTTGTATTTTCATTATTTACGTTATATATATTAAGGATTTTCGAATATATTTTTTTTACATTCTATTTTTTGAACTAGAAATTTCAAGATATTGCCAAGGGGTATATATATGATTTTTTTAGAAGCAAAATATTTTATTTTCTATTCACAATTTCAAACACACCAACGCCTAAATCCACACATGCACACACACATAAACTCCCCCCCCCACACACACGCACACTGACACAAACACACACACACTCACACACACAAACACACACACACACATACATACATGTACAAACTCACGTTCAATAACAAATGAATTTCTACGAAAATTTAATAAACAAGATATTTGGTTGTATTTTCAATAATTAAGAAAATTGGGAAGGGTATATATATGATTTTTTTTTAGCCACCTATTTTATTTTCTATTCACAATTTCATACGTACCAACCCCTAAATTTCGGACACATATTATATTTTCTATACACCCACACTCGCGCACACCCATACACACAAACACACACACACACACATATACACACACTCGCACACACAGAAACACATATACAAACTCCCACACTCACACACACACACACACACATGCACATGCGCACACTCACGTTCAATGACAAACGAATAAGCAAGAAAATTTAATGAACAAGATATTTGGCAATATTTCCATTATTTACGTCACATATATTAAGAATTATCGTATATATTTTTACTATTTAAAATTTTTGGAACATGAAATTTCAAGAAATTTGCCAACGCTATATATATGTTGTTTTTTTTAAGCAAAATATTTTATTTTCTATTCACAATTTCAAACACACAAACGTTTAAGTCCGCACAGGAGCATACACATACACCTCCACACACACACACACATGCGCACACACAGACACACTAACACACACACTCGCTCACACACATAAACACACACACACATACTCATACACGTGCACAAACTCACGTTCAATAACAAATGAATATGCAGGAAAATTTAATAAATAAGAAATTTGGTTGTATTTTCATTGATTAAGAAAAATGCAAAGGGGTATATATATGATTTTTTTTAGCCACATATTTTATTTTCTATTCACAATTCCATGCGCACCCACCCCTAAATTTCAGACACATATTTTATTTTCAATACACACACACACTCCCGCACGCACACACTCCCGCACGCACACACACACACATATCCACACTCACACACACACACACACACACACACCCACGTTTAATAATATGTGAATAAGCAAGAAAATTTAGGAACAAGATATTTGGTCGTATTTTCATTATTTATGTTATATATATTAAGGATTTTCGAATATATTTTTTTTAATTTCCATTTTTTGAACTAGAAATTTCAAGATATTGCCAAGGGGTATATATATGATTTTTTTTAGAAGCAAAATATTTTATTTTCTATTCACAATTTCAGACACACCAACGCCTAAATCCACACATGCACACACACATAAACTCCCCCCCCACACACACGCACACTGACGCAAACACACACACTCACACAGACTCATACACACATACACACATACACACACTCACACGCATGTACAAACTCACGTTCAATAACAAATGAATTTCTATGAAAATTTAATAAACATGATATTTGGTAGTATTTTCAATATTTAAGAAAATTGGGAATGGTACATATATGATTTTTTTTTAGCCACCTATTTTATTTTCTATTCACAATTTCATATCCACCCACCCTTAAATTTCGGACACATATTTTACTTTCTATACACCCACACTCGTGCACGCATACACACGCACACCCATACACATACACTCACATGCATACACACATATACACACACTCGCACACACAGAAACACACATGCAAACACCCACACACCCACACTCACTCACACACAAACACATGCACATGCACACCCTCACGTTCAATGAAAAACGAATAAGCAACAAAATTTAATGAATAAGATATTTGGCAATATTTCCATTATTTACGTCACATATATTAAGAATTATCGTATATATTTTTACTATTTAAAATTTTTTGAACATGACATTTCAAGAAATTTGCCAAGGCGATATATATGTTTTTTTTTTTTAAGCAAAATATTTTATTTTCTATTCACAATTTCAAACACACCAACGTTTAAGTCCGAACAGGAGCATACACATACACCTCCACACACACACACACACGTGCGCACACACAGACACACTCACACACACACTCGCTCACACACATAAACACACACACACATACTCATACACGTGCACAAACTCACGTTCAATAACAAATGAATATGCAGGAAAATTTAATAAATAAGAAATTTGGTTGTATTTTCATTGATTAAGAAAAATGCAAAGGGGTATATATATGATTTTTTTTTAGCCACATATTTTATTTTCTATTCACAATTCCAGGCGCACCCACCCCTAAATTTCAGACTCATATTTTATTTTCAATACACACACACTCCCGCACGCACACACTCCCGAACACACACACACACACGCACACACACATATCCACACTCACACACACACACGCACACACACACACCCACGTTTAATAATATGTGAATAAGCAAGAAAATTTAAGAACATGATATTTGGTCGAATTTTCATTATTTACGTTATATATATTAAGGATTTTCGAATATATTTTTTTTAATTTCCATTTTTTGGACTAGAAATTTCAAGATATTGCCAAAGGGTATATATATGATTTTTTTTACGAGCAAAATATTTTATTTTCTATTCACAATTTCAGACACACTAACGCCTAAATCCACACATGCACACACACATAAACTCCCCCCCACACACACGCACACTGACGCAAACACACACACTCACACACACAAACCCACACACATACACATACACACACTCACACACATGTACAAACTCACGTTCAATAACAAATGACTTTCTACGAAAATTTAATAAACAAGATATTTGGTTGTATTTTCAATATTTAAGAAAATTGCGAAGGGTATAAATATGATTTTTTTAGCCACCTATTTTATTTTCTATTCACAATTTCATACGCACCCACCCCTAAATTTCGGACACTTATTTTATTTTCTATACACCCACACTCGCGCACGCATACACACGCACTCCCATACACACAAACACACACACACGCATACACATACACTCACATGCACACACACATATACACAGACTCGCACACACAGAAACACATACGCAAACACATTTCCACACTCACACACACACACGCGCACACTCCCACACACACACACACACCCACGTTTAATATCATGTGAATAAGCAAGAAAATTTAAGAAACAAGATGTTTGGTTGTATTTTCATTATTTACGTTACATATATTAAGGACTTTCGAATATATATGTTTTTTACTTTCTATTTTTTGAAGTAGAAATTTCAAGATATTGCCAAGGGGTATATATATGATTTTTTTTAGAAGCAAAATATTTTATTTTCTATTCACAATTTCAGACACACCAACGCCTAAATCCACACATGCACACACACATAAACTCCCCCCCACACACACACGCACACTGACACAAACACACACACACACACACACACACACATACACACACTCACACACATGTACAAACTCACGTTCAATAACAAATGAATTTCTATGAAAATTTAATAAACAAGATATTTGGTTGTATTTTCAATATTTAAGAAAATTGGGAAGGGTACATATATGATTTTTTTTTAGCCACCTATTTTATTTTGTATTCACAATTTCATACGCACCCACCCCTAAATTTCGGACACATATTTTATTTTCTATACACCCACACTGGCACACGCATACACACGCACACCCATACAGACAAACACAAACACACTCATACACATACGCACACCCACACACACATGCACATGCACACACTCACGTTCAATGGCAAACGATTAAGCAAGAAAATTTAATGAACAAGATATTTGGCAATATTTCCATTATTTACGTCACGTATATTAAGAATTATCGTATATATTTTTACTATTTAAAATTTTTGGAACATGAAATTTCAAGAAATTTGCCAAGGCTATGTATATGTTTTTTTTTTTAAGCAAAATATTTTATTTTCTATTCACAATTTCAAACACCCAAATGTTTAAGTCCGCACAGGAGCATACACATACACCTACACACACACACACACGTGCGCACACACAAACACACTCACACACACACTCGCTCACACACATACTCATACACGTGCACAAACTCACGTTCAATAAAAAATGAATATGTAGGAAAATTTAATAAATAAGATATTTTGTTGTATTTTCGTTGATTAAGAAAAATGCAAAGGGGTATATATATGATTTTTTTTAGCCACATATTTTATTTTCTATTCACAATTTCATGCGCACCCACCCCTAAATTTCGGACACATATTTTATTTTCAATACACACACACTCCCGCACACACACACACACATGCACACACACACACACACACACACACACATTTAATAATATGTGAATAAGCAAGAAAATTTAAGAAACAAGATATTTGGTCATATTTTCATTATATACGTTATATATATTAAAGATTTTCGAATATATTTTTTTTAATTTCCATTTTTTGAACTAGAAATTTCAAGATATTGCCAAGAGGTATATATATGATTTTTTTTAGAAGCAAAATATTTTATTTTCTATTCACAATTTCAGACACACCAATGCCTAAATCCACACATGCACACACACATAAACTCCCACCCCACACACACGCACACTGACACAAACACACACACTCACACACACAAACCCACACACACACACATACACACACTCACACACATGTACAAACTCACGTTCAATAACAAATGAATTTCTACGAAAATTTAATAAACAAGATATTTGGTTGTATTTTCAATATTTAAGAAAATTGCGAAGGGTATATATATGACTTTTTTAGCCACCTCTTTTATTTTCTATTCACAATTTCATACGCACCTACCCCTAAATTTCGGACACATATTTTATTTTCCATAAACCCACACTCGCGCACGCATACACACGCACTCCCATACACACAAACACACACACACACATACACATACACTCACATGCACACACACATATACACAGACTTGCACACACAGAAACACATACGCAAACACCCACACTCACACACACACACACACACACATATACATGCACACACTCACGTTCAATGACAAACGAATAAGCAAGAAAATTTAATGAACAAGATATTTGGCAATATTTCCATTATTTACTTCACATATATTAAGAATTATTGTATATATTTTTACTATTTAAAATTTTTTGAACATGAAATTTCAAGAAATTTGCCAAGGCTATATGTATGTTTTTTTTTTTAAGCAAAATATTTTATTTTCTATTCACAATTTCAAACACACCAACGTTTAAGTCCGCACAGGAGCATACAAATACACCTCCACACACACACACACGTGCGCACACACAAACACACTCACACACACACTCGCTCACACACATAAACACACACACACATACTCATATATGTGCACAAACTCACGCTCAATAACAAATGAATATGTAGGAAAATTTAATAAATAAGATATTTGGTTGTATTTTCATTGATTAAGAAAAATTCAAAGGGGTATATATATGATTTTTTTAAGCCACATATTTTATTTTCTATTCACAATTCCATGCGCACCCACCCCTAAATTTCAGACACATATTTTATTTTCAATACACACACACTCCCGCACGCACACACACACACATATCCACACTCACACACACACACCCACGTTTAATAATATGTGAATAAGCAAGAAAATTTAAGAAACAAGATGTTTGGTTGTATTTTCATTATTTTGGTTATATATATTAAGGATTTTCGAATATATATGTTTTTTACTTTCTATTTTTTGAACTAGAAATTTCAAGATATTGCCAAGGGGTATATGTATGATTTTTTTTAGAAGCAAAATATTTTATTTTCTATTCATAATTTCAAACACACCAACGTTTAAGTCCGCACAGGAGCATACACATACACCTCCACACACACACACGTGCGCACACACAAACACACTCACACACACACTCGCTCACACACATAAACATATTTTCTATATACCCACACTTGCACACGCATACACACGCACACCTATACACACAAACACACACACACACACACACACACATACACATACACTCACATGCACACACACATATACACACACTCGCACACACAGAAACACAAACGCAAACACCCACACACCCGCACTCACAGACACACACACACATGCACATGCACACACTCACGTTCAATGACAAACGAATAAGCAAGAAAATTTAATGAACAAGATATTTGGCAATATTTCCATTATTTACGTCACATATATTAAGAATTATCGTATATATTTTTACTATTTAAAATTTTTTGACCATGAAATTTCAAGAAATTTGCCAAGGCTAAATATATGTTTTTTTTTTTAAACAAAATATTTTATTTTCTATTAACAATTTCAAACACACCAACGTTTAAGTCCGCACAGGAGCATACACATACACCTCCACACACACACACACGTGCTCACACACAAACACACTCACACACATAAACACACACACACATACACATATATGTACACAAACTCACGTTCAATAACAAATGAATATGTATGAAAATTTAATAAATAAGATATATGGTTGTATTTTCATTGATTAAGAAAAATGCAAAGGGGTATATATATGATTTTTTTTAGCCACATATTTTATTTTCTATTCACAATTCCATGCGCACCCACCCCTAAATTTCAGACACATATTTTATTTTCAATACACACACACTCCCGCACGCACACATACACACATATCCACACTCACACACACACACGCATGTTTAATAATATGTGAATAAGCAAGAAAATTTAAGAAACAAGATGTTTGGTTGTATTTTCATTATTTTGGTTATATATATTAAGGATTTTCGAATATATATGTTTTTTACTTTCTATTTTTAGAACTAGAAATTTCAAGATATTGCCAAGGGGTATATGTACGATTTTTTTTAGAAGCAAAATATTTTATTTTCTATTCACAATTTCAAACACACCAACGTTTAAGTCCGCACAGGAGCATACACATACACCTCCACACACACACACGTGCGCACACACAAACACACTCACACACACACTCGCTCACACACATAAACATATTTTCTATACACCCACAATTGCACACGCATACACACGCACACCTATACACACAAACACACACACACACACACACACATACACATACACTCACATGCACACACACATATGCACACACTCGCACACACAGAAACACATACGCAAACACCCACACATCCGCACTCACAGACACACACACACACACACACATGCACATGCACACACTCACGTTCAATGACAAACGAATAAGCAAGAAAATTTAATAAACAAGATATTTGGCAATATTTCCTTTATTTACTTCACATATATTAAGAATTATCGTATATATTTTTACTATTTAAAATTTTTTGAACATGAAATTTCAAGAAATTTGCCAAGGCTATATGTATGTTTTTTTTTTTAAGCAAAATATTTTATTTTCTATTCACAATTTCAAACACACCAACGTTTAAGTCCGCACAGGTGCATACAAATACACCTCCACACACACACACACGTGCGCACACACAAACACACTCACACACACACTCGCTCACACACATAAACACACACACACATACTCATATATGTGCACAAACTCACGCTCAATAACAAATGAATATGTAGGAAAATTTAATAAATAAGATATTTGGTTGTATTTTCATTGATTAAGAAAAATTCAAAGGGGTATATATATGATTTTTTTTAGCCACATATTTTATTTTCTATTCACAATTTCATGCGCACCCACCCCTAAATTTCAGACACATATTTTATTTTCAATACACACACACTCCCGCACGCACACACACACACATATCCACACTCACACACACACACCCACGTTTAATAATATGTGAATAAGCAAGAAAATTTAAGAAACAAGATGTTTGGTTGTATTTTCATTATTTTGGTTATATATATTAAGGATTTTCGAATATATATGTTTTTTACTTTCTATTTTTTGAACTAGAAATTTCAAGATATTGCCAAGGGGTATATGTATGATTTTTTTTAGAAGCAAAATATTTTATTTTCTATTCATAATTTCAAACACACCAACGTTTAAGTCCGCACAGGAGCATACACATACACCTCCACACACACACACGTGCGCACACACAAACACACTCACACACACACTCGCTCACACACATAAACATATTTTCTATATACCCACACTTGCACACGCATACACACGCACACCTATACACACAAACACACACACACACACACACACACACATACACATACACTCACATGCACACACACATATACACACACTCGCACACACAGAAACACAAACGCAAACACCGACACACCCGCACTCACAGACACACACACACATGCACATGCACACACTCACGTTCAATGACAAACGAATAAGCAAGAAAATTTAATGAACAAGATATTTGGCAATATTTCCATTATTTACGTCACATATATTAAGAATTATCGTATATATTTTTACTATTTAAAATTTTTTGACCATGAAATTTCAAGAAATTTGCCAAGGCTAAATATATGTTTTTTTTTTTAAACAAAATATTTTATTTTCTATTAACAATTTCAAACACACCAACGTTTAAGTCCGCACAGGAGCATACACATACACCTCCACACACACACACACGTGCTCACACACAAACACACTCACACACATAAACACACACACACATACACATATATGTGCACAAACTCACGTTCAATAACAAATGAATATGTATGAAAATTTAATAAATAAGATATATGGTTGTATTTTCATTGATTAAGAAAAATGCAAAGGGGTATATATATGATTTTTTTTGGCCACATATTTTATTTTCTATTCACAATTCCATGCGCACCCACCACTAAATTTCAGACACATATTTTATTTTCAATACACACACACTCCCGCACGCACACATACACACATATCCACACTCACACACACACACGCATGTTTAATAATATGTGAATAAGCAAGAAAATTTAAGAAACAAGATGTTTGGTTGTATTTTCATTATTTTGGTTATATATATTAAGGATTTTCGAATATATATGTTTTTTACTTTCTATTTTTAGAACTAGAAATTTCAAGATATTGCCAAGGGGTATATGTACGATTTTTTTTAGAAGCAAAATATTTTATTTTCTATTCACAATTTCAAACACACCAACGTTTAAGTCCGCACAGGAGCATACACATACACCTCCACACACACACACGTGCGCACACACAAACACACTCACACACACACTCGCTCACACACATAAACATATTTTCTATACACCCACACTTGCACACGCATACACACGCACACCTATACACACAAACACACACACACACACACACATACACATACACTCACATGCACACACACATATACACACACTCGCACACACAGAAACACATACGCAAACACCCACACATCCGCACTCACAGACACACACACACACACACACATGCACATGCACACACTCACGTTCAATGACAAACGAATAAGCAAGAAAATTTAATAAACAAGATATTTGGCAATATTTCCTTTATTTACTTCACATATATTAAGAATTATCCTATATATTTTTACTATTTAAAATTTTTTGAACATGAAATTTCAAGAAATTTGCCAAGGCTATATGTATGTTTTTTTTTTTAAGCAAAATATTTTATTTTCTATTCACAATTTCAAACACACCAACGTTTAAGTCCGCACAGGTGCATACAAATACACCTCCACACACACACACACGTGCGCACACACAAACACACTCACACACACACTCGCTCACACACATAAACACACACACACATACTCATATATGTGCACAAACTCACGCTCAATAACAAATGAATATGTAGGAAAATTTAATAAATAAGATATTTGGTTGTATTTTCATTGATTAAGAAAAATTCAAAGGGGTATATATATGATTTTTTTTAGCCACATATTTTATTTTCTATTCACAATTTCATGCGCACCCACCCCTAAATTTCAGACACATATTTTATTTTCAATACACACACACTCCCGCACGCACACACACACACATATCCACACTCACACACACACACCCACGTTTAATAATATGTGAATAAGCAAGAAAATTTAAGAAACAAGATGTTTGGTTGTATTTTCATTATTTTGGTTATATATATTAAGGATTTTCGAATATATATGTTTTTTACTTTCTATTTTTTGAACTAGAAATTTCAAGATATTGCCAAGGGGTATATGTATGATTTTTTTTAGAAGCAAAATATTTTATTTTCTATTCATAATTTCAAACACACCAACGTTTAAGTCCGCACAGGAGCATACACATACACCTCCACACACACACACGTGCGCACACACAAACACACTCACACACACACTCGCTCACACACATAAACATATTTTCTATATACCCACACTTGCACACGCATACACACGCACACCTATACACACAAACACACACACACACACACACACACACATACACATACACTCACATGCACACACACATATACACACACTCGCACACACAGAAACACAAACGCAAACACCGACACACCCGCACTCACAGACACACACACACATGCACATGCACACACTCACGTTCAATGACAAACGAATAAGCAAGAAAATTTAATGAACAAGATATTTGGCAATATTTCCATTATTTACGTCACATATATTAAGAATTATCGTATATATTTTTACTATTTAAAATTTTTTGACCATGAAATTTCAAGAAATTTGCCAAGGCTAAATATATGTTTTTTTTTTTAAACAAAATATTTTATTTTCTATTAACAATTTCAAACACACCAACGTTTAAGTCCGCACAGGAGCATACACATACACCTCCACACACACACACACGTGCTCACACACAAACACACTCACACACATAAACACACACACACATACACATATATGTGCACAAACTCACGTTCAATAACAAATGAATATGTATGAAAATTTAATAAATAAGATATATGGTTGTATTTTCATTGATTAAGAAAAATGCAAAGGGGTATATATATGATTTTTTTTAGCCACATATTTTATTTTCTATTCACAATTCCATGCGCACCCACCACTAAATTTCAGACACATATTTTATTTTCAATACACACACACTCCCGCACGCACACATACACACATATCCACACTCACACACACACACGCATGTTTAATAATATGTGAATAAGCAAGAAAATTTAAGAAACAAGATGTTTGGTTGTATTTTCATTATTTTGGTTATATATATTAAGGATTTTCGAATATATATGTTTTTTACTTTCTATTTTTAGAACTAGAAATTTCAAGATATTGCCAAGGGGTATATGTACGATTTTTTTTAGAAGCAAAATATTTTATTTTCTATTCACAATTTCAAACACACCAACGTTTAAGTCCGCACAGGAGCATACACATACACCTCCACACACACACACGTGCGCACACACAAACACACTCACACACACACTCGCTCACACACATAAACATATTTTCTATACACCCACACTTGCACACGCATACACACGCACACCTATACACACAAACACACACACACACACACACATACACATACACTCACATGCACACACACATATACACACACTCGCACACACAGAAACACATACGCAAACACCCACACATCCGCACTCACAGACACACACACACACACACACATGCACATGCACACACTCACGTTCAATGACAAACGAATAAGCAAGAAAATTTAATAAACAAGATATTTGGCAATATTTCCTTTATTTACTTCACATATATTAAGAATTATCCTATATATTTTTACTATTTAAAATTTTTTGAACATGAAATTTCAAGAAATTTGCCAAGGCTATATGTATGTTTTTTTTTTTAAGCAAAATATTTTATTTTCTATTCACAATTTCAAACACACCAACGTTTAAGTCCGCACAGGTGCATACAAATACACCTCCACACACACACACACGTGCGCACACACAAACACACTCACACACACACTCGCTCACACACATAAACACACACACACATACTCATATATGTGCACAAACTCACGCTCAATAACAAATGAATATGTAGGAAAATTTAATAAATAAGATATTTGGTTGTATTTTCATTGATTAAGAAAAATTCAAAGGGGTATATATATGATTTTTTTTAGCCACATATTTTATTTTCTATTCACAATTTCATGCGCACCCACCCCTAAATTTCAGACACATATTTTATTTTCAATACACACACACTCCCGCACGCACACACACACACATATCCACACTCACACACACACACCCACGTTTAATAATATGTGAATAAGCAAGAAAATTTAAGAAACAAGATGTTTGGTTGTATTTTCATTATTTTGGTTATATATATTAAGGATTTTCGAATATATATGTTTTTTACTTTCTATTTTTAGAACTAGAAATTTCAAGATATTGCCAAGGGGTATATGTACGATTTTTTTTAGAAGCAAAATATTTTATTTTCTATTCACAATTTCAAACACACCAACGTTTAAGTCCGCACAGGAGCATACACATACACCTCCACACACACACACGTGCGCACACACAAACACACTCACACACACACTCGCTCACACACATAAACATATTTTCTATATACCCACACTTGCACACGCATACACACGCACACCTATACACACAAACACAGACACACACACACACACATACACATACACTCACATGCCCACACACATATACACACACTCGCACACACAGAAACACAAACGCAAACACCCACACACCCGCACTCACAGACACACACACACATGCACATGCACACACTCACGTTCAATGACAAACGAATAAGCAAGAAAATTTAATGAACAAGATATTTGGCAATATTTCCATTATTTACGTCACATATATTAAGAATTATCGTATATATTTTTACTATTTAAAATTTTTTGACCATGAAATTTCAAGAAATTTGCCAAGGCTAAATATATGTTTTTTTTTTTAAACAAAATATTTTATTTTCTATTAACAATTTCAAACACACCAATGTTTAAGTCCGCACAGGAGCATACACATACACCTCCACACACACACACACGTGCGCACACACAAACACACTCACACACATAAACACACACACACATACACATATATGTGCACAAACTCACGTTCAGTAACAAATAAATATGTATGAAAATTTAATAAATAAGATATTTGGTTGTATTTTCATTGATTAAGAAAAATGCAAAGGGGTATATATATGATTTTTTTTAGCCACATATTTTATTTTCTATTCACAATTCCATGCGCACCCACCCCTAAATTTCAGACACATATTTTATTTTCAATACACACACACTCCCGCACGCACACATACACACATATCCACACTCACACACACACACCCACGTTTAATAATATGTGAATAAGCAAGAAAATTTAAGAAACAAGATGTTTGGTTGTATTTTCATTATTTTGGTTATATATATTAAGGATTTTCGAATATATATGTTTTTTACTTTCTATTTTTAGAACTAGAAATTTCAAGATATTGCCAAGGGGTATATGTACGATTTTTTTTAGAAGCAAAATATTTTATTTTCTATTCACAATTTCAAACACACCAACGTTTAAGTCCGCACAGGAGCATATACATACACCTCCACACACACACACGTGCGCACACACAAACACACTCACACACACACTCGCTCACACACATAAACATATTTTCTATATACCCACACTTGCACACGCAAACACACGCACACCTATACACACAAAAACACACTCACACACACACTCGCTCACACACATAAACATATTTTCTATACACCCACACTTGCACACGCATACACACGCACACCTATACACACAAACACACACACACACACACACATACACATACACTCACATGCACACACACATATACACACACTCGCACACACAGAAACACATACGCAAACACCCACACATCCGCACTCACAGACACACACACACACACACACATGCACATGCACACACTCACGTTCAATGACAAACGAATAAGCAAGAAAATTTAATAAACAAGATATTTGGCAATATTTCCTTTATTTACTTCACATATATTAAGAATTATCCTATATATTTTTACTATTTAAAATTTTTTGAACATGAAATTTCAAGAAATTTGCCAAGGCTATATGTATGTTTTTTTTTTTAAGCAAAATATTTTATTTTCTATTCACAATTTCAAACACACCAACGTTTAAGTCCGCACAGGTGCATACAAATACACCTCCACACACACACACACGTGCGCACACACAAACACACTCACACACACACTCGCTCACACACATAAACACACACACACATACTCATATATGTGCACAAACTCACGCTCAATAACAAATGAATATGTAGGAAAATTTAATAAATAAGATATTTGGTTGTATTTTCATTGATTAAGAAAAATTCAAAGGGGTATATATATGATTTTTTTTAGCCACATATTTTATTTTCTATTCACAATTTCATGCGCACCCACCCCTAAATTTCAGACACATATTTTATTTTCAATACACACACACTCCCGCACGCACACACACACACATATCCACACTCACACACACACACCCACGTTTAATAATATGTGAATAAGCAAGAAAATTTAAGAAACAAGATGTTTGGTTGTATTTTCATTATTTTGGTTATATATATTAAGGATTTTCGAATATATATGTTTTTTACTTTCTATTTTTAGAACTAGAAATTTCAAGATATTGCCAAGGGGTATATGTACGATTTTTTTTAGAAGCAAAATATTTTATTTTCTATTCACAATTTCAAACACACCAACGTTTAAGTCCGCACAGGAGCATACACATACACCTCCACACACACACACGTGCGCACACACAAACACACTCACACACACACTCGCTCACACACATAAACATATTTTCTATATACCCACACTTGCACACGCATACACACGCACACCTATACACACAAACACAGACACACACACACACACATACACATACACTCACATGCCCACACACATATACACACACTCGCACACACAGAAACACAAACGCAAACACCCACACACCCGCACTCACAGACACACACACACATGCACATGCACACACTCACGTTCAATGACAAATGAATAAGCAAGAAAATTTAATGAACAAGATATTTGGCAATATTTCCATTATTTACGTCACATATATTAAGAATTATCGTATATATTTTTACTATTTAAAATTTTTTGACCATGAAATTTCAAGAAATTTGCCAAGGCTAAATATATGTTTTTTTTTTAAACAAAATATTTTATTTTCTATTAACAATTTCAAACACACCAATGTTTAAGTCCGCACAGGAGCATACACATACACCTCCACACACACACACACGTGCGCACACACAAACACACTCACACACATAAACACACACACACATACACATATATGTGCACAAACTCACGTTCAGTAACAAATAAATATGTATGAAAATTTAATAAATAAGATATTTGGTTGTATTTTCATTGATTAAGAAAAATGCAAAGGGGTATATATATGATTTTTTTTAGCCACATATTTTATTTTCTATTCACAATTCCATGCGCACCCACCCCTAAATTTCAGACACATATTTTATTTTCAATACACACACACTCCCGCACGCACACATACACACATATCCACACTCACACACACACACCCACGTTAAATAATATGTGAATAAGCAAGAAAATTTAAGAAACAAGATGTTTGGTTGTATTTTCATTATTTTGGTTATATATATTAAGGATTTTCGAATATATATGTTTTTTACTTTCTATTTTTAGAACTAGAAATTTCAAGATATTGCCAAGGGGTATATGTACGATTTTTTTTAGAAGCAAAATATTTTATTTTCTATTCACAATTTCAAACACACCAACGTTTAAGTCCGCACAGGAGCATATACATACACCTCCACACACACACACGTGCGCACACACAAACACACTCACACACACACTCGCTCACACACATAAACATATTTTCTATATACCCACACTTGCACACGCAAACACACGCACACCTATACACACAAAAACACACACACACACACACACACACATACACATACACTCACATGCACACACACATATACACACACTCGCACACACAGAAACACAAACGCAAACACCCACACACCCGCACTCACAGACACACACACACATGCACATGCACACACTCACGTTCAATGACAAACGAATAAGCAAGAAAATTTAATGAACAAGATATTTGGCAATATTTCCATTATTTACGTCACATATATTAAGAATTATCGTATATATTTTTACTATTTAAAATTTTTTGACCATGAAATTTCAAGAAATTTGCCAAGGCTAAATATATATATTTTTTTTAAACAAAATATTTTATTTTCTATTAACAATTTCAAACACACCAACGTTTAAGTCCGCACAGGAGCATACACATACACCTCCACACACACACACACGTGCGCACACACAAACACACTCACACACATAAACACACACACACATACACATATATGTGCACAAACTCACGTTCAATAACAAATGAATATGTATGAAAATTTAATAAATAAGATATTTGGTTGCATTTTCATTGATTAAGAAAAATGCAAAGGGGTATATATATGATTTTTTTTAGCCACATATTTTATTTTCTATTCACAATTCCATGCGCACCCACCCCTAAATTTCAGACACATATTTTATTTTCAATACACACACTCCCGCACGCACACATACACACATATCCACACTCACACACACACACCCACGTTTAATAATATGTGAATAAGCAAGAAAATTTAAGAAACAAGATGTTTGGTTGTATTTTCATTATTTTGGTTATATATATTAAGGATTTTCGAATATATATGTTTTTTACTTTCTATTTTTAGAACTAGAAATTTCAAGATATTGCCAAGGGGTATATGTACGATTTTTTTTAGAAGCAAAATATTTTATTTTCTATTCACAATTTCAAACACACCAACGTTTAAGTCCGCACAGGAGCATACACATACACCTCCACACACACACACGTGCGCACACACAAACACACTCACACACACACTCGCTCACACACATAAACATATTTTCTATATACCCACACTTGCACACGCATACACACGCACACCTATACACACAAACACACACACACACACACACACACATACACATACACTCACATGCCCACACACATATACACACACTCGCACACACAGAAACACAAACGCAAACACCCACACACCCGCACTCACAGACACACACACACATGCACATGCACACACTCACGTTCAATGACAAACGAATAAGCAAGAAAATTTAATGAACAAGATATTTGGCAATATTTCCATTATTTACGTCACATATATTAAGAATTATCGTATATATTTTTACTATTTAAAATTTTTTGACCATGAAATTTCAAGAAATTTGCCAAGGCTAAATATATGTTTTTTTTTTTAAACAAAATATTTTATTTTCTATTAACAATTTCAAACACACCAATGTTTAAGTCCGCACAGGAGCATACACATACACCTCCACACACACACACACGTGCGCACACACAAACACACTCACACACATAAACACACACACACATACACATATATGTGCACAAACTCACGTTCAATAACAAATGAATATGTATGAAAATTTAATAAATAAGATATTTGGTTGTATTTTCATTGATTAAGAAAAATGCAAAGGGGTATATATATGATTTTTTTTAGCCACATATTTTATTTTCTATTCACAATTCCATGCGCACCCACCCCTAAATTTCAGACACATGTTTTATTTTCAATACACACACACTCCCGCACACACACATACACACATATCCACACTCACACACACACACCCACGTTTAATAATATGTGAATAAGCAAGAAAATTTAAGAAACAAGATGTTTGGTTGTATTTTCATTATTTTGGTTATATATATTAAGGATTTTCGAATATATATGTTTTTTACTTTCTATTTTTAGAACTAGAAATTTCAAGATATTGCCAAGGGGTATATGTACGATTTTTTTTAGCAGCAAAATATTTTATTTTCTATTCACAATTTCAAACACACCAACGTTTAAGTCCGCACAGGAGCATACACATACACCTCCACACACACACACGTGCGCACACACAAACACACTCACACACACACTCGCTCACACACATAAACATATTTTCTATATACCCACACTTGCACACGCATACACACGCACACCTATACACACACACACACACACACGCACACACACATACACATACACTCACATGCACACACACATATACACACACTCGCACACACAGAAACACAAACGCAAACACCCACACACCCGCACTCACAGACACACACACACATGCACATGCACACACTCACGTTCAATGACAAACGAATAAGCAAGAAAATTTAATGAACAAGATATTTGGCAATATTTCCATTATTTACGTCACATATATTAAGAATTATCGTATATATTTTTACTATTTAAAATTTTTTGACCATGAAATTTCAAGAAATTTGCCAAGGCTAAATATATATATTTTTTTTAAACAAAATATTTTATTTTCTATTAACAATTTCAAACACACCAACGTTTAAGTCCGCACAGGAGCATACACATACACCTCCACACACACACACACGTGCGCACACACAAACACACTCACACACATAAACACACACACACATACACATATATGTGCACAAACTCACGTTCAATAACAAATGAATATGTATGAAAATTTAATAAATAAGATATTTGGTTGCATTTTCAATGATTAAGAAAAATGCAAAGGGGTATATATATGATTTTTTTTAGCCACATATTTTATTTTCTATTCACAATTCCATGCGCACCCACCCCTAAATTTCAGACACATATTTTATTTTCAATACACACACACTCCCGCACGCACACATACACACATATCCACACTCACACACACACACCCACGTTTAATAATATGTGAATAAGCAAGAAAATTTAAGAAACAAGATGTTTGGTTGTATTTTCATTATTTTGGTTATATATATTAAGGATTTTCGAATATATATGTTTTTTACTTTCTATTTTTAGAACTAGAAATTTCAAGATATTGCCAAGGGGTATATGTACGATTTTTTTTAGAAGCAAAATATTTTATTTTCTATTCACAATTTCAAACACACCAACGTTTAAGTCCGCACAGGAGCATACACATACACCTCCACACACACACACGTGCGCACACACAAACACACTCACACACACACTCGCTCACACACATAAACATATTTTCTATATACCCACACTTGCACACGCATACACACGCACACCTATACACACAAACACACACACACACACACACACACACATACACATACACTCACATGCACACACACATATACACACACTCGCACACACAGAAACACAAACGCAAACACCCACACACCCGCACTCACAGACACACACACACATGCACATGCACACACTCACGTTCAATGACAAACGAATAAGCAAGAAAATTTAATGAACAAGATATTTGGCAATATTTCCATTATTTACGTCACATATATTAAGAATTATCGTATATATTTTTACTATTTAAAATTTTTTGACCATGAAATTTCAAGAAATTTGCCAAGGCTAAATATATATATTTTTTTTAAACAAAATATTTTATTTTCTATTAACAATTTCAAACACACCAACGTTTAAGTCCGCACAGGAGCATACACATACACCTCCACACACACGCACACGTGCGCACACACAAACACACTCACACACATAAACACACACACACATAAACATATATGTGCACAAACTCACGTTCAATAACAAATGAATATGTATGAAAATTTAATAAATAAGATATTTGGTTGCATTTTCATTGATTAAGAAAAATGCAAAGGGGTATATATATGATTTTTTTTAGCCACATATTTTATTTTCTTTTCACAATTCCATGCGCACCCACCCCTAAATTTCAGACACATATTTTATTTTCAATACACACACACTCCCGCACGCACACATACACACATATCCACACTCACACACACACACCCACGTTTAATAATATGTGAATAAGCAAGAAAATTTAAGAAACAAGATGTTTGGTTGTATTTTCATTATTTTGGTTATATATATTAAGGATTTTCGAATATATATGTTTTTTACTTTCTATTTTTAGAACTAGAAATTTCAAGATATTGCCAAGGGGTATATGTACGATTTTTTTTAGAAGCAGAATATTTTATTTTCTATTCACAATTTCAAACACACCAACGTTTAAGTCCGCACAGGAGCATACACATACACCTCCACACACACACACGTGCGCACACACAAACACACTCACACACACACTCGCTCACACACATAAACATATTTTCTATATACCCACACTTGCACACGCATACACACGCACACCTATACACACAAACACACACACACACACACACATACACATACACTCACATGCACACACACATATACACACACTCGCACACACAGAAACACAAACGCAAACACCCACACACCCGCACTCACAGACACACACACACATGCACATGCACACACTCACGTTCAATGACAAACGAATAAGCAAGAAAATTTAATGAACAAGATATTTGGCAATATTTCCATTATTTACGTCACATATATTAAGAATTATCGTATATATTTTTACTATTTAAAATTTTTTGACCATGAAATTTCAAGAAATTTGCCAAGGCTAAATATATGTTTTTTTTTTTTAAACAAAATATTTTATTTTCTATTAACAATTTCAAACAAACCAACGTTTAAGTCCGCACAGGAGCATACACATACACCTCCACACACACACACACGTGCGCAAACACAAACACACTCACACACATAAACACACACACACATACACATATATGTGCACAAACTCACGTTCAATAACAAATGAATATGTATGAAAATTTAATAAATAAGATATTTGGTTGTATTTTCATTGATTAAGAAAAATGAAAAGGGGTATATATATGATTTTTTTTAGCCACATATTTTATTTTCTATTCACAATTCCATGCGCACCCACCCCTAAATTTCAGACACATATTTTATTTTCAATACACACACACTCCCGCACGCACACATACACTCATATCCACACTCTCACACACACACCCACGTTTAATAATATGTGAATAAGCAAGAAAATTTAAGAAACAAGATGTTTGGTTGTATTTTCATTATTTTGGTTATATATATTAAGGATTTTCGAATATATATGTTTTTTACTTTCTATTTTTAGAACTAGAAATTTCAAGATATTGCCAAGGGGTATATCTACGATTTTTTTTAGAAGCAAAATATTTTATTTTCTATTCACAATTTCAAACACACCAACGTTTAAGTCCACACAGGAGCATACACATACACCTCCACACACACACACGTGCGCACACACAAACACACTCACACACACACTCGCTCACACACATAAACATATTTTCTATACACCCACACTTGCACACGCATACACACGCACACCTATACACACAAACACACACACACACACACACACACACACACACACATACACTCACATGCACACACACATATACACACACTCGCACACTCAGAAACACATATGCAAACACCCACACATCCGCACTCACAGACACACACACACACACACACATGCACATGCACACACTCACGTTCAATGACAAACGAATAAGCAAGAAAATTTAATGAACAAGATATTTGGCAATATTTCCATTATTTGCATCACATATATTAAGAATTATCGTATATATTTTTACTATTTAAAATTTTTTGAACATGAAATTTCAAGAAATTTGCCAAGGCTAAATATATGTTTTTTTTTTTAAGCAAAATATTTTATTTTCTATTAACAATTTCAAACACACCAACGTTTAAGTCCGCACAGGAGCATACACGTACACCTCCACACACACACACGTGCGCACACACAAACACACTCACCCACATAAACACACACACACATACTCATACACGTGCACAAACTAACGTTCAATAACAAATGAATATGTAGGAAAATTTAATAAACAAGATATTTGGTTGCATTTTCATTGATTAAGAAAAATGCAAAGGGGTATATATTTGATTTTTTTTAGCCACATATTTTATTTGCTATTCACAATTCCATGCGCACCCACCCCTAAATTTCAGACACATATTTTATTTTCAATACACACACACTCCCGCACGCACACACTCCCGCACACACACACACACACATATCCACACTCACACACACACACACACACACACACACACACACGTTTAATAAAATGTGAATAAGCAAGAAAATTTAAAAAACAAGATGTTTGGTTGTATTTTCATTATTTACGTTATTTATATTAAGGATTTTTGAATATATATGTTTTTTACTTTCTATTTTTAGAACTAGAAATTTCAAGATATTGCCAAGGGGTATATGTACGATTTTTTTTAGCAGCAAAATATTTTATTTTCTATTCACAATTTCAAACACACCAACGTTTAAGTCCGCACAGGAGCATACACATACACCTCCACACACACACACGTGCGCACACACAAACACACTCACACACACACTCGCTCACACACATAAACATATTTTCTATATACCCACACTTGCACACGCATACACACGCACACCTATACACACACACACACACACGCACACACACATACACATACACTCACATGCACACACACATATACACACACTCGCACACACAGAAACACAAACGCAAACACCCACACACCCGCACTCACAGACACACACACACATGCACATGCACACACTCACGTTCAATGACAAACGAATAAGCAAGAAAATTTAATGAACAAGATATTTGGCAATATTTCCATTATTTACGTCACATATATTAAGAATTATCGTATATATTTTTACTATTTAAAATTTTTTGACCATGAAATTTCAAGAAATTTGCCAAGGCTAAATATATATATTTTTTTTAAACAAAATATTTTATTTTCTATTAACAATTTCAAACACACCAACGTTTAAGTCCGCACAGGAGCATACACATACACCTCCACACACACACACACGTGCGCACACACAAACACACTCACACACATAAACACACACACACATACACATATATGTGCACAAACTCACGTTCAATAACAAATGAATATGTATGAAAATTTAATAAATAAGATATTTGGTTGCATTTTCATTGATTAAGAAAAATGCAAAGGGGTATATATATGATTTTTTTTAGCCACATATTTTATTTTCTATTCACAATTCCATGCGCACCCACCCCTAAATTTCAGACACATATTTTATTTTCAATACACACACACTCCCGCACGCACACATACACACATATCCACACTCACACACACACACCCACGTTTAATAATATGTGAATAAGCAAGAAAATTTAAGAAACAAGATGTTTGGTTGTATTTTCATTATTTTGGTTATATATATTAAGGATTTTCGAATATATATGTTTTTTACTTTCTATTTTTAGAACTAGAAATTTCAAGATATTGCCAAGGGGTATATGTACCATTTTTTTTAGAAGCAAAATATTTTATTTTCTATTCACAATTTCAAACACACCAACGTTTAAGTCCGCACAGGAGCATACACATACACCTCCACACACACACACGTGCGCACACACAAACACACTCACACACACACTCGCTCACACACATAAACATATTTTCTATATACCCACACTTGCACACGCATACACACGCACACCTATACACACAAACACACACACACACACACACACACACATACACATACACTCACATGCACACACACATATACACACACTCGCACACACAGAAACACAAACGCAAACACCCACACACCCGCACTCACAGACACACACACACATGCACATGCACACACTCACGTTCAATGACAAACGAATAAGCAAGAAAATTTAATGAACAAGATATTTGGCAATATTTCCATTATTTACGTCACATATATTAAGAATTATCGTATATATTTTTACTATTTAAAATTTTTTGACCATGAAATTTCAAGAAATTTGCCAAGGCTAAATATATATATTTTTTTTAAACAAAATATTTTATTTTCTATTAACAATTTCAAACACACCAACGTTTAAGTCCGCACAGGAGCATACACATACACCTCCACACACACGCACACGTGCGCACACACAAACACACTCACACACATAAACACACACACACATACACATATATGTGCACAAACTCACGTTCAATAACAAATGAATATGTATGAAAATTTAATAAATAAGATATTTGGTTGCATTTTCATTGATTAAGAAAAATGCAAAGGGGTATATATATGATTTTTTTTAGCCACATATTTTATTTTCTATTCACAATTCCATGCGCACCCACCCCTAAATTTCAGACACATATTTTATTTTCAATACACACACACTCCCGCACGCACACATACACACATATCCACACTCACACACACACACCCACGTTTAATAATATGTGAATAAGCAAGAAAATTTAAGAAACAAGATGTTTGGTTGTATTTTCATTATTTTGGTTATATATATTAAGGATTTTCGAATATATATGTTTTTTACTTTCTATTTTTAGAACTAGAAATTTCAAGATATTGCCAAGGGGTATATGTACGATTTTTTTTAGAAGCAGAATATTTTATTTTCTATTCACAATTTCAAACACACCAACGTTTAAATCCGCACAGGAGCATACACATACACCTCCACACACACACACGTGCGCACACACAAACACACTCACACACACACTCGCTCACACACATAAACATATTTTCTATATACCCACACTTGCACACGCATACACACGCACACCTATACACACAAACACACACACACACACACACATACACATACACTCACATGCACACACACATATACACACACTCGCACACACAGAAACACAAACGCAAACACCCACACACCCGCACTCACAGACACACACACACATGCACATGCACACACTCACGTTCAATGACAAACGAATAAGCAAGAAAATTTAATGAACAAGATATTTGGCAATATTTCCATTATTTACGTCACATATATTAAGAATTATCGTATATATTTTTACTATTTAAAATTTTTTGACCATGAAATTTCAAGAAATTTGCCAAGGCTAAATATATGTTTTTTTTTTTAAACAAAATATTTTATTTTCTATTAACAATTTCAAACAAACCAACGTTTAAGTCCGCACAGGAGCATACACATACACCTCCACACACACACACACGTGCGCAAACACAAACACACTCACACACATAAACACACACACACATACACATATATGTGCACAAACTCACGTTCAATAACAAATGAATATGTATGAAAATTTAATAAATAAGATATTTGGTTGTATTTTCATTGATTAAGAAAAATGAAAAGGGGTATATATATGATTTTTTTTAGCCACATATTTTATTTTCTATTCACAATTCCATGCGCACCCACCCCTAAATTTCAGACACATATTTTATTTTCAATACACACACACTCCCGCACGCACACATACACTCATATCCACACTCTCACACACACACCCACGTTTAATAATATGTGAATAAGCAAGAAAATTTAAGAAACAAGATGTTTGGTTGTATTTTCATTATTTTGGTTATATATATTAAGGATTTTCGAATATATATGTTTTTTACTTTCTATTTTTAGAACTAGAAATTTCAAGATATTGCCAAGGGGTATATCTACGATTTTTTTTAGAAGCAAAATATTTTATTTTCTATTCACAATTTCAAACACACCAACGTTTAAGTCCACACAGGAGCATACACATACACCTCCACACACACACACGTGCGCACACACAAACACACTCACACACACACTCGCTCACACACATAAACATATTTTCTATACACCCACACTTGCACACGCATACACACGCACACCTATACACACAAACACACACACACACACACACACACACACATACACTCACATGCACACACACATATACACACACTCGCACACTCAGAAACACATATGCAAACACCCACACATCCGCACTCACAGACACACACACACACACACACATGCACATGCACACACTCACGTTCAATGACAAACGAATAAGCAAGAAAATTTAATGAACAAGATATTTGGCAATATTTCCATTATTTGCATCACATATATTAAGAATTATCGTATATATTTTTACTATTTAAAATTTTTTGAACATGAAATTTCAAGAAATTTGCCAAGGCTAAATATATGTTTTTTTTTTTAAGCAAAATATTTTATTTTCTATTAACAATTTCAAACACACCAACGTTTAAGTCCGCACAGGAGCATACACGTACACCTCCACACACACACACACGTGCGCACACACAAACACACTCACCCACATAAACACACACACACATACTCATACACGTGCACAAACTAACGTTCAATAACAAATGAATATGTAGGAAAATTTAATAAACAAGATATTTGGTTGTATTTTCATTGATTAAGAAAAATGCAAAGGGGTATATATTTGATTTTTTTTAGCCACATATTTTATTTGCTATTCACAATTCCATGCGCACCCACCCCTAAATTTCAGACACATATTTTATTTTCAATACACACACACTCCCGCACGCACACACTCCCGCACACACACACACACACATATCCACACTCACACACACACACACACACACACACACACACACGTTTAATAAAATGTGAATAAGCAAGAAAATTTAAAAAACAAGATGTTTGGTTGTATTTTCATTATTTACGTTATTTATATTAAGGATTTTTGAATATATATGTTTTTTACTTTCTATTTTTTGAACTAGAAATTTCAAGATATTGCCAAGGGGTATATATATGATTTTTCTTAGGAGCAAAATACTTTGTTTTCTATTCACAATTTCAGACACACCAACGCTTAAATCCACACATGCACACATACATAAACTCCCCCCCACACACACACGCACACTAACGCAAACACACACACTCACACAAACAAACACACACACAGACACACACATACACACACTCTCACTCATGTACAAACTCACGTTCAATAACAAATGAATTTCCACGAAAATTTAATAAACAAGATATTTGGTTGTATTTTCAATATTTAAGAAAATTGGGAAGGGTATATATACGATTTTTTTTTAGCAATCTCTTTTATTTTCTATTCACAATTTCATACGCACCCACCCCTAAATTTCGGACACATATTTTATTTTCTATACACCCACACTCGCACACGCATACACACGCACACCCATACACACACACACACACACACATACACATACACTCACATGCACACACACATATACACACACTCGCACACACAGAAACACATACGCAAACACCCACACACCCACACTCACAGACACACACACACACACACACATGCACAAGCACACACTCACGTTCAATGACAAACGAATAAGCAAGAAAATTTAATGAACAAGATATTTGGCAATATTTCCATTATTTACGTCACATATATTAAGAATTATCGTATATATTTTTACTATTTAAAATTTTTTGAACATGAAATTTCAAGAAATTTGCCAAGGCTATATATATGTTTTTTTTTTTGTAAACAAAATATTTTATTTTCTATTCACAATTTCAAACACACCAACGTTTAAGTCCGCACAGGAGCATACACATACACCTCCACACACACACACACGTGTGCTCACACAAACACACTCACACACACACTCGCTTACACATATAAACACACACACACATACTCATACACGTGCACAAACTCACGTTCAATAACAAATGAATATATAGGAAAATTTAATAAATAAGATATTTGGTAGTATTTTCATTGATTAAGAAAAATGCAAAGGGCTATATATTTGATTTTTTTTAGCCACATATTTTATTTTCCATTCACAATTTCATGCGCACCCACCCCTAAATTTCAGACACATATTTTATTTTCAATACACACACACTCCCGCACACACACAAACACATTTCCACACTCACACACACACGCGCGCACACTCCCACACACACACACACACACCCACGTTTAATAATATGTGAATAAGCAGGAAAATTTAAGAAACAAGATGTTTGGCTGTATTTTCATTATTAACGTTATATATATTAAGGATTTTCGAATATATATGTTTTTTACTTTCTATTTTTTGAACTAGAAATTTCAAGATATTGCCAAGGGGTATATATATGATTTTTTTTAGAAGCAAAATATTTTATTTTCTATTCACAATTTCAGACACACCAACGCCTAAATCCACACATGCACACACACATAAACTCCCCCCCACACACACACGCGCACTAACGCAAACACACACACTCACACACACAAACACACACACACACACACACACACACACACACTCACAAACATGTACAAACTCACGTTCAATAACAAATGAATTTCCACGAAAATTTAATAAACAAGATATTTGGTTGTATTTTCAATATTTAAGAAAATTGGGAAAGGTATATATACGATTTTTTTTAGCAATCTCTTTTATTTTCTATTCACAATTTCATACGCACCCACCCCTAAATTTCAGACATATTTTATTTTCTATACACCCACACTCGCACACGCATACCCATACACACAAACACACACACACACACATACACATACACTCACATGCACACACACATATACACACACTCGCACACACAGAAACACAAACGCAAACACCCACACACCCGCACTCACAGACACACACACACATGCACATGCACACACTCACGTTCAATGACAAACGAATAAGCAAGAAAATTTAATGAACAAGATATTTGGCAATATTTCCATTATTTACGTCACATATATTAAGAATTATCGTATATATTTTTACTATTTAAAATTTTTTGACCATGAAATTTCAAGAAATTTGCCAAGGCTAAATATATATATTTTTTTTAAACAAAATATTTTATTTTCTATTAACAATTTCAAACACACCAACGTTTAAGTCCGCACAGGAGCATACACATACACCTCCACACACACGCACACGTGCGCACACACAAACACACTCACACACATAAACACACACACACATACACATATATGTGCACAAACTCACGTTCAATAACAAATGAATATGTATGAAAATTTAATAAATAAGATATTTGGTTGCATTTTCATTGATTAAGAAAAATGCAAAGGGGTATATATATGATTTTTTTTAGCCACATATTTTATTTTCTATTCACAATTCCATGCGCACCCACCCCTAAATTTCAGACACATATTTTATTTTCAATACACACACACTCCCGCACGCACACATACACACATATCCACACTCACACACACACACCCACGTTTAATAATATGTGAATAAGCAAGAAAATTTAAGAAACAAGATGTTTGGTTGTATTTTCATTATTTTGGTTATATATATTAAGGATTTTCGAATATATATGTTTTTTACTTTCTATTTTTAGAACTAGAAATTTCAAGATATTGCCAAGGGGTATATGTACGATTTTTTTTAGAAGCAGAATATTTTATTTTCTATTCACAATTTCAAACACACCAACGTTTAAATCCGCACAGGAGCATACACATACACCTCCACACACACACACGTGCGCACACACAAACACACTCACACACACACTCGCTCACACACATAAACATATTTTCTATATACCCACACTTGCACACGCATACACACGCACACCTATACACACAAACACACACACACACACACACATACACATACACTCACATGCACACACACATATACACACACTCGCACACACAGAAACACAAACGCAAACACCCACACACCCGCACTCACAGACACACACACACATGCACATGCACACACTCACGTTCAATGACAAACGAATAAGCAAGAAAATTTAATGAACAAGATATTTGGCAATATTTCCATTATTTACGTCACATATATTAAGAATTATCGTATATATTTTTACTATTTAAAATTTTTTGACCATGAAATTTCAAGAAATTTGCCAAGGCTAAATATATGTTTTTTTTTTTAAACAAAATATTTTATTTTCTATTAACAATTTCAAACAAACCAACGTTTAAGTCCGCACAGGAGCATACACATACACCTCCACACACACACACACGTGCGCAAACACAAACACACTCACACACATAAACACACACACACATACACATATATGTGCACAAACTCACGTTCAATAACAAATGAATATGTATGAAAATTTAATAAATAAGATATTTGGTTGTATTTTCATTGATTAAGAAAAATGAAAAGGGGTATATATATGATTTTTTTTAGCCACATATTTTATTTTCTATTCACAATTCCATGCGCACCCACCCCTAAATTTCAGACACATATTTTATTTTCAATACACACACACTCCCGCACGCACACATACACTCATATCCACACTCTCACACACACACCCACGTTTAATAATATGTGAATAAGCAAGAAAATTTAAGAAACAAGATGTTTGGTTGTATTTTCATTATTTTGGTTATATATATTAAGGATTTTCGAATATATATGTTTTTTACTTTCTATTTTTAGAACTAGAAATTTCAAGATATTGCCAAGGGGTATATCTACGATTTTTTTTAGAAGCAAAATATTTTATTTTCTATTCACAATTTCAAACACACCAACGTTTAAGTCCACACAGGAGCATACACATACACCTCCACACACACACACGTGCGCACACACAAACACACTCACACACACACTCGCTCACACACATAAACATATTTTCTATACACCCACACTTGCACACGCATACACACGCACACCTATACACACAAACACACACACACACACACACACACACACATACACTCACATGCACACACACATATACACACACTCGCACACTCAGAAACACATATGCAAACACCCACACATCCGCACTCACAGACACACACACACACACACACATGCACATGCACACACTCACGTTCAATGACAAACGAATAAGCAAGAAAATTTAATGAACAAGATATTTGGCAATATTTCCATTATTTGCATCACATATATTAAGAATTATCGTATATATTTTTACTATTTAAAATTTTTTGAACATGAAATTTCAAGAAATTTGCCAAGGCTAAATATATGTTTTTTTTTTTAAGCAAAATATTTTATTTTCTATTAACAATTTCAAACACACCAACGTTTAAGTCCGCACAGGAGCATACACGTACACCTCCACACACACACACACGTGCGCACACACAAACACACTCACCCACATAAACACACACACACATACTCATACACGTGCACAAACTAACGTTCAATAACAAATGAATATGTAGGAAAATTTAATAAACAAGATATTTGGTTGTATTTTCATTGATTAAGAAAAATGCAAAGGGGTATATATTTGATTTTTTTTAGCCACATATTTTATTTGCTATTCACAATTCCATGCGCACCCACCCCTAAATTTCAGACACATATTTTATTTTCAATACACACACACTCCCGCACGCACACACTCCCGCACACACACACACACACATATCCACACTCACACACACACACACACACACACACACACACACACGTTTAATAAAATGTGAATAAGCAAGAAAATTTAAAAAACAAGATGTTTGGTTGTATTTTCATTATTTACGTTATTTATATTAAGGATTTTTGAATATATATGTTTTTTACTTTCTATTTTTTGAACTAGAAATTTCAAGATATTGCCAAGGGGTATATATATGATTTTTCTTAGGAGCAAAATACTTTGTTTTCTATTCACAATTTCAGACACACCAACGCTTAAATCCACACATGCACACATACATAAACTCCCCCCCACACACACACGCACACTAACGCAAACACACACACTCACACAAACAAACACACACACAGACACACACATACACACACTCTCACTCATGTACAAACTCACGTTCAATAACAAATGAATTTCCACGAAAATTTAATAAACAAGATATTTGGTTGTATTTTCAATATTTAAGAAAATTGGGAAGGGTATATATACGATTTTTTTTTAGCAATCTCTTTTATTTTCTATTCACAATTTCATACGCACCCACCCCTAAATTTCGGACACATATTTTATTTTCTATACACCCACACTCGCACACGCATACACACGCACACCCATACACACACACACACACACATACACATACACTCACATGCACACACACATATACACACACTCGCACACACAGAAACACATACGCAAACACCCACACACCCACACTCACAGACACACACACACACACACACATGCACAAGCACACACTCACGTTCAATGACAAACGAATAAGCAAGAAAATTTAATGAACAAGATATTTGGCAATATTTCCATTATTTACGTCACATATATTAAGAATTATCGTATATATTTTTACTATTTAAAATTTTTTGAACATGAAATTTCAAGAAATTTGCCAAGGCTATATATATGTTTTTTTTTTTGTAAACAAAATATTTTATTTTCTATTCACAATTTCAAACACACCAACGTTTAAGTCCGCACAGGAGCATACACATACACCTCCACACACACACACACGTGTGCTCACACAAACACACTCACACACACACTCGCTTACACATATAAACACACACACACATACTCATACACGTGCACAAACTCACGTTCAATAACAAATGAATATATAGGAAAATTTAATAAATAAGATATTTGGTAGTATTTTCATTGATTAAGAAAAATGCAAAGGGCTATATATTTGATTTTTTTTAGCCACATATTTTATTTTCCATTCACAATTTCATGCGCACCCACCCCTAAATTTCAGACACATATTTTATTTTCAATACACACACACTCCCGCACACACACAAACACATTTCCACACTCACACACACACGCGCGCACACTCCCACACACACACACACACACCCACGTTTAATAATATGTGAATAAGCAGGAAAATTTAAGAAACAAGATGTTTGGCTGTATTTTCATTATTAACGTTATATATATTAAGGATTTTCGAATATATATGTTTTTTACTTTCTATTTTTTGAACTAGAAATTTCAAGATATTGCCAAGGGGTATATATATGATTTTTTTTAGAAGCAAAATATTTTATTTTCTATTCACAATTTCAGACACACCAACGCCTAAATCCACACATGCACACACACATAAACTCCCCCCCACACACACACGCGCACTAACGCAAACACACACACTCACACACACAAACACACACACACACACACACACACACACACTCACAAACATGTACAAACTCACGTTCAATAACAAATGAATTTCCACGAAAATTTAATAAACAAGATATTTGGTTGTATTTTCAATATTTAAGAAAATTGGGAAAGGTATATATACGATTTTTTTTAGCAATCTCTTTTATTTTCTATTCACAATTTCATACGCACCCACCCCTAAATTTCAGACATATTTTATTTTCTATACACCCACACTCGCACACGCATACCCATACACACAAACACACACACACACACATACACATACACTCACATGCACACACACATATACACACACTCGCACACACAGAAACACATACGCAAACACCCACACACCCACACTCACAGACACACACACACACACACATGCACAAGCACACACTCACGTTCAATGACAAACGAATAAGCAAGAAAATTTAATGAACAAGATATTTGGCAATATTTCCATTATTTACGTCACATATATTAAGAATTATCGTATATATTTTTATTATTTAAAATTTTTTGAACATGAAATTTCAAGACATTTGCCAAGGCTATATATATGTTTTTTTTTCTGTAAGCAAAATATTTTATTTTCTATTCACAATTACAAACACACCAATGTTTAAGTTAGCACCGGAGCATACACATACACCTCCACACACACACACACGTGCGCTCACACAAACACACTCACACACACACTCGCTCACACACATAAACACACACACACATACTCATACACGTGCACAAACTCACGTTCAATAACAAATGAATATGTAGGAAAATTTAATAAGTAAGATATTTGGTTTTATTTTCATTGATTAAGAAAAATGCAAAGGGGTATATATATGATTTTTTTTAGCCACATATTTTATTTTCTATTCACAATTCCATGCGCACCTATCCCTAAATTTCAAACACATATTTCATTTTCAATACACACACACGGCCGAACGCACACACTCCCGCACACACACACACACATGCACACACACATATCGACACACACACACACACACACCCACGTTTAATAATATGTGAATAAGCAAGAAAATTTAAGAAACAAGATGTTTGGTTGTATTTTCATTATTTACGTTATATATATTAAGGATTTTCGAATATATATGTTTTTTACTTTCTATTTTTTGAACTAGAAATTTCAAGATATTGCCAAGGGGTATATATATGATTTTTCTTAGAAGCAAAATATTTTATTTTCTATTCACAATTTCAGACACATCAACGCCTATATCCACACATGCACACACACATAAACTCCCCCCCACACACACACGCACACTAACGCAAACACACACACTCACACACACAAACACACACACACACACACATACACACACTCACACACATGTACAAACTCACGTTCAATAACAAATGAATTTCCACGAAAATTTAATAAACAAGATATTTGGTTGTATTTTCAATATTTAAGAAAATTGGGAAGGGTATATATACGATTTTTTTTAGCAATCTCTTTTATTTTCTATTCACAATTTCATACGCACCCACCCCTAAATTTCAGACACATATTTTATTTTCTATACACCCACACTCGCACACGCATACACACGCACACCCATACACACAAACACTCACACACGCATACACATACACTCACATGCACACACACAAATACACACACTCGCACACACAGAAACACATACGCAAACACCCACACACCCACACTCACAGACACACACACACACACACACACACATGCACAAGCACACACTCACGTTCAATGACAAACAAATAAGCAAGAAAATTTAATGAACAAGATATTTGGCAATATTTCCATTATTTACGTCACATATATTAAGAATTATCGTATATATTTTTACTATTTAAAATTTTTTGAACATGAAATTTCAAGAAATTTGCCAAGGCTATATATATGTTTTTTTTCTGTAAGCAAAATATTTTATTTCCTATTCACAATTACAAACACACCAACGTTTAAGTCCGCACAGGAGCATACACATACACCTCCACACACACACACACATGTGCGCTCACACAAACACACTCGCACACACACATACTCATACACGTGCACAAACTAACGTTCAATAACAAATGAATATGTAGGAAAATTTAATAAATAAGATATTTGGTTGTATTTTCATTGATTAAGAAAAATGCAAAGGGGTATATATTTGATTTTTTTTAGCCACATATTTTATTTTCTATTCACAATTCCATGCGCACCCACCCCTAAATTTCAGACACATATTTTATTTTCAATACACACACACTCCCGCACGCACACACTCCCGCACGCACACACACACACTCACACACCCACGTTTAATAATATGTGAATAAGCAAGAAAATTTAAGAAACAAGATGTTTGGTTGTATTTTCATTATTTACATTATATATATTAAGGATTTTCGAATATATATTTTTTACTTTCTATTTTTTGAACTAGAATTTTCAAGATATTGCCAGGGGGTATATCTGATTTTTTTTAGAAGCAAAATATTTTATTTTCTATTCACAATTTCAAACACACCAACGTTTAAGTCCGCATAGGAGCATACACATACACCTCCACACACACACACGTGCGCACACACAAACACACTCACACACACACTCGCTCACACACATAAACACACACACACACATACTCATGCACGTGCACAAACTCACGTTCAATAAAAAATGAATATGTAGGAAAATTTAATAAATAAGATATTCGGTTGCATTTTCATTGATTAAGAAAAATGCAAAGGGGTATATATTTGATTTTTTTTAGCCACATATTTTATTTTCTATTCACAATTCCATGCGCACCCACCCCTAAATTTCAGACACATATTTTATTTTCAATACACACACACCCCCGCACGCACACACACACACATATCCACACTCACACACACACACACACCCACGTTTAATAATATGTGAATAAGCAAGAAAATTTAAGAAACAAGATGTTTGGTTGTATTTTCATTATTAACGTTATATATATTAAGGATTTTCGAATATATATGTTTTTTACTTTCTATTTTTTGAACTAGAAATTTCAAGATATTGCCAAGGGGTATATATATGATTTTTCTTAGAAGCAAAATATTTTATTTTCTATTCACAATTTCTGACACATCAACGCCTAAATCCACACATGCACACACACATAAACTCCCCCCCACACACACACGCACAGTAACGCAAACACACACACTCACACACACAAACACACACACACACACACACATACACACACTCACACACATGTACAAACTCACATTCAATAACAAATGAATTTCCACGAAAATTTAATAAACAAGATATTTGGTTGTATTTTCAATATTTAAGAAAATTGGGAAGGGTATATATACGATTTTTTTTTAGCAATCTCTTTTATTTTCTATTCACAATTTCATACGCACCCACCCCTAAATTTCAGACATATTTTATTTTCTATACACCCACACTCGCACACGCATACACACCCACACCCATACACACAAACACACACACACACATACACATACACTCACATGCACACACACATATACGCACACTCGCACACACAGAAACACTTACGCAAACACCCACACACCTACACTCACAGACACACACACACACACACACACATGCACAAGCACACACTCACGTTCAATGACAAACGAATAAGCAAGAAAATTTAATGAACAAGATATTTGGCAATATTTCCATTATTTACGTCACATATATTAAGAATTATCGTATATATTTTTACTATTTAAAATTTTTTGAACTTGAAATTTCAAGAAATTTGCCAAGGCTATATATATGTTTTTTTTTTCTGTAAGCAAAATATTTTATTTTCTATTCACAATTACAAACACACCAACGTTTAAGTCAGCACAGGAGCAAACACATACACCTCCACACACACACACACACATGCGCTCACACAAACACACTCACACACACACTCGCTCACACACATAAACACACACACACATACTCATACACGTGCAGAAACTCACGTTCAATAACAAATGAATATGTAGGAAAATTTAATAAATAAGATACTTGGTTGTATTTTCATTGATTAAGAAAAATGCAAAGGGGTATATATTTGATTTTTTTTAGCCACATATTTTATTTTCTATTCACAATTCCATGCGCACCCACCCCTAAATTTCAGACACATATTTTATTTTCAATACACACACACTCCCGCACACACACAAACACGTTTCCACACTCACACACACACGCGCGCACACACCCACACACACACACACACCCACGTTTAATAATATGTGAATAATCAAGAAAATTTAAGAAACAAGATGTTTGGTTGTATTTTCATTATTAACGTTATATATATTAAGGATTTTCGAATATATATGTTTTTTACTTTCTATTTTTTGAACTAGAAATTTCAAGATATTGCCAAGGGGTATATATATGATTTTTTTTAGAAGCAAAATATTTTATTTTCTATTCATAATTTCAGACACACCAACGCCTAAATCCACACATGCACACACACATAAACTCCCCCCCACACACACACGCACACTAACGCAAACACACACTCACACACACAAACACACACACACACACACACACACACACACATACACTCACTCACACACATGTACAAACTCACGTTCAATAACAAATGAATTTCCACGAAAATATAATAAACAAGATATTTGCTTGTACTTTCAATATTTAAGAAAATTGGGAAGGGTATATATACGATTTTTTTTAGCAATCTCTTTTATTTTCTATTCACAATTTCATACGCACCCACCCCTAAATTTCAGACATATTTTATTTTCTATACACCCACACTCGCACACGCATACACACGCACACCCATACACACATACACACACACACATACATACACATACACTCACATGCACACACACATACACACACACTCGCACACACAGAAACACATACGCAAACACCCACACACCCACACTCACAGACACACACACACACACACACATGCACAAGCACACACTCACGTTCAATGACAAACGAATAAGCAAGAAAATTTAATGAACAAGATATTTGGCAATATTTCCATTATTTACGTCACATATATTAAGAATTATCGTATATATTTTTACTATTTAAAATTTTTTGAACTTGAAATTTCAAGAAATTTGCCAAGGCTAAATATATGTTTTTTTTTTTTAAGCAAAATATTTTATTTTCTATTAACAATTTCAAACACACCAACGTTTAAGTCAACACAGGAGCATACACATACACCTCCACACACACACACACACACACGTGCGCTCACACAAACACACTCACACACACACTCGCGCACACACATAAACACACACACACATACTCATACACGTGCACAAACTCACGTTCAATAACAAATGAATATGTAGGAAAATTTAATAAATAAGATACTTGGTTGTATTTTCATTGATTAAGAAAAATGCAAAGGGGTATATATTTGATTTTTTTTAGCCACATATTTTATTTTCTATTCACAATTCCATGCGCACCCACCCCTAAATTTCAGACACATATTTTATTTTCAATACACACACACTCCCGCACGCACACACACCCACGTTTAATAATATGTGAATAAGCAAGAAAATTTAAGAAACAAGATATTTGGTTGTATTTTCATTATTTACGTTATATATATTAAGGATTTTCAAATATATTTTTTTTAATTTCCATTTTTTTAACTAGAAATTTCAAAATATTGCCAAGGGGTATATGTATGATTTTTTTTAGAAGCAAAATATTTTATTTTCTATTCACAATTTCAGACACACCAACGTCTAAATCCACACATGCACACACACATACCCCCCCCCACACACGCACACTGACACAAACACACACACTCACACACACACACACACATACACACACCCACACACACTCACACACACAAACACACACACACACACACATACACACACTCACACACATGTACAAACTCACGTTCAATAACAAATGAATTTCTACGAAAATTTAATAAACCAGATATTTGGTTGTGTTTTCAATATTTAAGAAAATTGCGAAGGGTATATATATGATTTTTTTAGCCACCTCTTTTATTTTCTATTCACAATCTCATACGCACCCACCCCTAAATTTCAGACACATATTTTATTTTCTATACACCCACACTCGCGCACGCATACACACGCACACCTACACACACACACACACACCCATACACATACACTCACATGCACACACACATATACACACACTCGCACACACAGAAACACATACGCAAACACCCACACACCCACACTCACAGACACACACACACACACACACACACACACACATGCACATGCACACACTCACGTTCAATGACAAACGAATAAGCAAGAAAATTTAATGAACAAGATGTTTGGCAATATTTCCATTATTTACGTCACATATATTAAGAAATGTCGTATATATTTTTACTATTTAAAATTTTTTGAACATGAAATTTCAAGAAATTTGCCAAGGCTATATATATGTTTTTCTTTTTTAAGCAAAATATTTATTTTCTATTCACAATTTCAAACACACCAACGTTTAAGTCCGCACAGGAGCATACACACACACACACTCGCTCACACAAACGCACTCACACACACACTCGCTCGCACACATAAATACACACACACATACTCATACACGTGCACAGACTCACGTTCAATAACAAATGAATATGTAGGAAAATTTAATAAATAAGATACTTGGTTGTATTTTCATTGATTAAGAAAAATGCAAAGGGGTATATATTTGATTTTTTTTAGCCACATATTTTATTTTCTATTCACAATTCCATGCGCACCCACCCCTAAATTTCAGACACATATTTTATTTTCAATACACACACACTCCCGCACGCACACACACCCACGTTTAATAATATGTGAATAAGCAAGAAAATTTAAGAAACAAGAAATTTGGTTGTATTTTCATTATTTACGTTACATATATTAAGGATTTTCGAATATATTTTTTTTAATTTCCATTTTTTTAACTAGAAATTTCAAGATATTGCCAAGGGGTATATGTATGATTTTTTTTAGAAGCAAAATATTTTATTTTCTATTCACAATTTCAGACACACCAACGTCTAAATCCACACATGCACACACACGCACACTGACACAAACACACACACTCACACACACACACACACATACACACACCCACACACACTCACACACACAAACACACACACACACACACACATACACACACTCACACACATGTACAAACTCACGTTCAATAACAAATGAATTTCTACGAAAATTTAATAAACCAGATATTTGGTTGTGTTTTCAATATTTAAGAAAATTGCGAAGGGTATATATATGATTTTTTTAGCCACCTCTTTTATTTTCTATTCACAATCTCATACGCACCCACCCCTAAATTTCAGACACATATTTTATTTTCTATACACCCACACTCGCGCACGCATACACACGCACACCTACACACACACACACACACACCCATACACATACACTCACATGCACACACACATATACACACACTCGCACACACAGAAACACATACGCAAACACCCATACACCCACACTCACAGACACACACACACACACACACACACACATGCACATGCACACACTCACGTTCAATGACAAACGAATAAGCAAGAAAATTTAATGAACAAGATGTTTGGCAATATTTCCATTATTTACGTCACATATATTAAGAAATGTCGTATATATTTTTACTATTTAAAATTTTTTGAACATGAAATTTCAAGAAATTTGCCAAGGCTATATATATGTTTTTCTTTTTTAAGCAAAATATTTATTTTCTATTCACAATTTCAAACACACCAACGTTTAAGTCCGCACAGGAGCATACACACACACACACTCGCTCACACAAACGCACTCACACACACACTCGCTCGCACACATAAATACACACACACGTACTCATACACGTGCACAAACTCACGTTCAATAACAAATGAATATGTAGGAAAATTTAATAAATAAGATATTTGGTTGTGTTTTCATTGATTAAGAAAAATGCAAAGGGGTATATATATGATTTTTTGTAGCCACATATTTTATTTTCTATTCATAATTTCATACGCACCCACCCCTAAATTTCAGACACATAATTTATTTTCAATACACACACTCCCGCACACACACACACACACACACATGCACACACACGTATCCACACTCACACACGCACACACACGCACACTCCCCCACACACACACACACCCACGTTTAATAATTTGTGAATAAGCAAGAAAATATAAGAAACAAGATATTTGGTTGTATTTTCATTATTTACGTTATATAAATTAAGGATTTTCGAATATATTTTTTTTACTTTCTATTTTTTGAACTAGAAATTTCAAGATATTGCCAAGGGGTATATATATGATTTTTTTTAGAAGCAAAATATTTTATTTTCTATTCACAATTTCAAACACACCAATGCCTAAATCCAGACATGCTCACACACATAAACTCCCCCTCCCCACACACAAACACACACATGCACACACACACACTCACGCACATGTACAAACTCACGTTCAATAACAAATGAATTTCTAAGAAAATTTAATAAACAAGATATTTGGTTGTATTTTCAATATTTATGAAAATTGCGAAGGGGTATATATATGATTTTTTTTGAGCCACCTATTTTATTTCCTATTCACAATTTCATACGCACCCACCCCTAAATTTCACATATTTTATTTTCTATACACCCACACTCCCGCATGCATACACACGCACACCCACACACACAAACACACACACACACATAGACATACAATCACACGCACACACACATATACACACACTCGCACACACAGAAACATATACGCAAACACACACATACCTACTCACACACACACACACACACACATAGACACACTCACGTTCAATAACAAACAAATAAGCAAGAAAATTTAATGAACAAGATATTTTGCTATATTTCCATTATTAACGTCACATATATTAAGAATTTTCGTATATATTTTGACTATTTAAAATTTTTTGAACATGAAATTTCAAGAAATTTGCCAGGGCTATATATATATATATATTTTTAAGCAAAATATTTTATTTTCTATTCACAATTTCATGCGCACCCACCCCAAAATTTCAGACACATTTTATTTTCAATACACATAAACTCCCGCACGCACACACTCCCGCGCACGCACACTCCCGCACACATGCATGCACACACACACAAACACACACATATCCACGCTCATACACACACGCACACTCTCACACACACACACACACCCCCACGTTCAATAACATGTGAATAAGCAAGAAAATTTAATAAACGAGATATTTGGTTGTATTTTCATTATTTATGTTATATATATTAAGGATTTTCAAATATATATTTTTTACTTTCTATTTTTTGAACTAGAAATTTCAAGATATTGCCAAGGGGTATATATATTATTTTTTTTAGAAGCAAAATATTTTATTTTCTATTCACAATTTCAGACTCACCAACGCCTAAATCCACATATGCACAGACACATAAACTCCCCCCACACACACACGCACACTGACACAAACACACACACACACACACACACACACACACACACTCTCACACATACAGTCATGTTCAATAACAAATGAATCAGCAAGAAAATTTAGTAAACTAGATACTTGGTTGTATTTTCATTATTTACGCCTTATATATTAAGGATTTTTGAATATATTTTTATTATTTTCTATTTTTTGAACTAGAAATTTCAAGAAATTTTCCAAGCGGTACATAAATGATTTTTTTTGAAGCAAAATATTTTATTTTCTACTCACAATTTCAGACACACCAACGCCTAAATCCGCACAGGCACACACACACACTCGCACACACACACACATGCACACAAACAAACAGACACACGTGCACACACACACACATACAAACACAGACATGTATAAAGTCACGTTCAATAACAAATGAATATGTAAGAAAATTTAATAAACAAGATATTTGGTTGTATTTTCATTATTTAAGAAAATTGTGAAGGGGTATATATATGATTTTTTTTTAGCCATATATTTTATTTTCTATTCACAATTTCATATGTACCCATCCCTAAATTTCAGACACATATTTTATTTTCTATACACCCACATTCCCGCACGCACGCACACACACACACACATATACATACACTCACATGCACACGTACATAGACACACACACACACACACAAACATATACGCAAACACACACATACCCACAGTCACACACACACACATGCACACACTTACGTTCAATAACACTCACGTTCAATAACAAACGAATATGCAAGAAAATATAATAAACAAGATTTTTGGATGTATTTCCATTATTTACATGACATATATTGAGAATTTTCGTATATATTTTTACTATTTAAAATTTTTTGAACATGAAATTTCAGGAAATTTGCCAAGGGGTATATATATTATTTTTTTTGAAGCAAAATATTTCATTTTCTATTCGCAATTTCAGACACACCAATGGTTAAGTCCGCACAGGCGTGCACACATACACCTCCACGCACGCACACACACACACACACACACACACACACACACACAAACACACACGCGCGCGCACGCGCACACACACTCTCACATACTCACACCCATGCACAAACTCACGTTCAATAACAAATGAATATGTAAGAAAATTTAATAAACAAAATATTTGGTTGTATTTTTATTATTTAAGAAAATTGTGAAGGGGTATATACTTGATTTTTTTTAACCACATATTTTTTTTTCTATTCACAATTTCATACGCACCCACCCCTAAATTTCAGACACATATTTTATTTTCAATACACATGCACACATTCTCGCACGCCCACACGCACACACAAACACACACACACACTCGCACACACACATATCCACACTCACACACACATGCACACACAGACACTCACTCACGTTCAATAACATGAGAATAAGCAAGAAAATTTAAGAAACAAGATATTTGGTTGTATTTTTAATATTTACGTCATATATATTAAGGATTTTCGAAGATATTTTTATTATTTTCTATTTTTTGAACTAGAAATTTAAAAAAAATTTCCAAGGGGTATATATATGATTTTTTTTAAACAAAATATTTTATTTTCTGTTCACAATTTCAGACACACTAGTAAGTAAATCCACGTCGGCACACACACATACACCCACACACACAAACACGCACACACACTCACACACATGCACAAACTCACGTTCAATAACAAATGAATATATAAGAAAATTTTATAAACAAGATATTTCGTTGTATGTCCATTATTTTAGAAAATTGCTAAGCGGTATATATATGACATTTTTTGAGCCAAATATTTTTTTTCTATTCACAATTTCATACGCGCCTACCCCTAAATTTTAGACACATATTTTGTTTTCAACACACACACACACACACACTCACACACACACAATCATGTTCAATAAAAAATGAATAAGCAAGAAAATTTAGTAAACCAGATATTTGGTTGTATTTTCATCATTTACGCCATATATATTAAGGATTTTTGAATATATTTTTATTATTTTCTATTTTTTGAACTAGAAATTTCAAGAAATTTTCCAAGCGATACATATATGATTTTTTTTGAAGCAAAATATCTTATTTTCTACTCACAATTTCAGACACACCAACGCCTAAATCCGCTCAGGCACACACACACACTCGCACACACACGCACGCACATGCGCACAAACAAACACACACGCGCACACACACACACACACAAACACAGACATGTATAAAGTCATGTTCAATAACAAATGAATATATAAGAAAATTTTATAAACAAGATATTTCGTTGTATGTCCATTATTTTAGAAAATTGCTAAGGGGTATATATATATGACATTTTTTGAGCCAAATATTTTTTTTCTATTCACAATTTCATACGCGCCCACCCCAAAATTTCAGACGCATATTTTGTTTTCAACACACACACACACACACTCACACACACACAGTCATGTTCAATAAAAAATGAATAAGCAAGAAAATTTAGTAAACCAGATATTTGGTTGTATTTTCATCATTTACGCCATATATATTAAGGAATTTTGAATATATTTTTATTATTTTCTATTTTTTGAACTAGAAATTTCAAGAAAATTTCCAAGCGATACATATATGATTTTTTTTGAAGCTAAATATCTTATTTTCTACTCACAATTTCAGACACACCAACGCCTAAATCTGCACAGGCACACACACACACACGCACATGCGCACAAACAAACACACACACGCGCGCACACACACACACACACACACACACACACAAACACAGACATGTATAAAGTCACGTTCAATAACAAATGAATATGTAAGAAAATTTAATAAACAAGATATTTGGTTGTATTTTCATTATTTAAGAAAATTGTGAAGGGGTATATATAAAAAAAAATTTAGCCACATATTTTATTTTCTATTCACAATTTCATATGCACCCATCCCTAAATTTCAGACACATATTTTATTTTCTTTACACCCACATTCCCGCACGCACACACACACACTCACAAACACAGACACACACACACACATATACATACACTCACATGCACACGCACATATACACACACTCGCACACACACAAACACATACGCAAGCACACACACAAACATATACGAAAACACACACATACCCACATTCACACATACACACATGCACACACTCACGTTCAATAACAAACGAATAAGCAAGAAACTTAATAAACAAGATATTTGGTTGTATTTCCATTATTTAAAATTTTTTGAACATGAAATTTCAAGAAATTTGCCAAGGGGTATATATATTATTTTTTTTGAAGCAAAATATTTTATTTTCTATTCGCAATTTCGGACACACCAACAGTTAAGGCCGCACAGGCGTACACACACACACACACACACACACACATACTCACACCCATGCACAAACTCACGTTCAATAACCAATGAATATGTAAGAAATTTTAATAAACAACATATTTGGTTGTATTTTTATTATTTAAGAAAATTGTGAAGGGGTATATACATGATTTTTTTTAACCACATATTTTATTTTCTATTCACAATTTCATACGCACCCACCCCTAAATTTCAGACACATATTTTATTTTCAATACACATACACACACTCTCGCACGCCCATACGCACACACACATACACAAACACACACACACACACTCGCACACACACTCGCACACACTCACACACACAGACACACACTCACGTTCAATAACGTGAGAATAAGCAAGAAAATTTAATAAACAAGATATTTGGTTGTATTTTTATTATTTCGTCATATATATTAAAGATTTTCAAAGATATTTTTATTATTTTCTATGTTTTGAACTAGAAATTTAAAGAAAATTGCCAAGGGGGATATATATGACATTTTTTATTTTCTATTCCCAATTTCAGACACACCCGTACGTAAATCCACATTGGCACACACACATACACCCACACACACAAACACACACACTCACGCACACACACTCACACACATGCACAAACTCACGTTCAATAACAAATGAATGTATAAGAAAATTTTATAAACAAGATATTTCGTTGTATTTCCATTATTTTAGAAAATTGCTAAGGGGTATATATATGACATTTTTTGAGCCAAATATTTTTTTTCTATTCACAATTTCATATGCACCCACCCCTAAATTTCAGACACATATTTTGTTTTCAACACACACACACACTCCCTCATGCGTGCACACACACACACACACACACACACACATAGACACACATATTGGCACTCACACACGCACACACTCACGTTCAATAACATGTGAATAAGCAAGAAAATTTAAGAAACAAGATATTTGGTTGTATTTTTATTATTTACGTCATATATATTAAGGATATTCGAATATATTTTTATTATTTTCTATTTTTTGAACTAGAAATTTCAAGAAAATTTCCAAGGGGTATATATATGAATTTTTTTAAGCAAAATATTTTATTTTCTATTCCCAATTTTGGAAACACATGCACGTAAATCCACGTAGGCACACACACATACACCCGCACACACAAACGCACACACACTCACACACACACATGCGCACACACAAGCACAAACTCACGTTCAATAACAAATTAATATGCAAGAAAATTTAATAAACAAGATATTTGGTAGTATTTTCATTATTTAAGAAAATTGCGAAGGGTTATATATATGATATTTTTTGAGACACATATTTTATTTTCTATTCACAATTTCATACGCATCCACCCCTAAATTTCAGACACATATTTTATTTTTAATACACACACACACTACCGCACGCACACACACACCCACACACATATCCACCCACATACACACGTACAAACGCACACACACACCCACAGACACACAAACACACACATATCCACCCACATACACATGCACACACACACACACACACACACACACACTCACATTCAATAACATGTGAAGAAGCAAGAAAAGTTAAGAAACAAGATATTTGGTTGTATTTTCATTATTTACATCATATGTATTTGGGATTTTCGAATATATTTTTATTATTTTCTATTTTATGAACTAGAAATTTGCAGAAAATTTCCAAGGGGTATATATGTGATTTTTTTTATCCAAAATATTTTATTTTCTATTGAGAATTTCAAACACACCAACGCCTAAATCCACATAGGCGCACACACACACACACGCACGCACACACCCAAACACACACACTCACACACACAAGCACACACTCACGCACACACACACACACACACACACACACACTCCCGCAAGCACACGCACACACACACACACACATATCCACACTCATACACACGCACAAACGCACACACACCCACACTCACACACACTCACATTCAGTAACATGTGAATTGGCCAGAAAATTTAAGAAACAAGATATTTTGTTGTATTTTCATTATTTACGTCATATGTATTTAGGATTTTCAAATATATTTTTATTATTTTCTATTTTTTGAAGTAGAAATTTAAAGAAATTTTCTAAAGGGTATATATATGATTTTTTTTGAAGCAAAATATTTTATTTTCTACTCACAATTTCAGACACACGAACGCCTAAATCCACACATGCACACACACACACAATCATAGACATGTATAAACTCACATTCAATAACAAATGAATATGTAAGAAAATTTAATAAACAAGATATTTGGTTGTATTTTCATTATTTAAGAAAATTGTGAAGCGGTATATATGATTTTTTTTAGCCACATATTTTATTTTCTATTCACAATTTCAAACGCTACCATCCCTAAATTTTAGACATATATTTTATTTTCTATACACCCACATTCCCGCACGCACACACACACACACACACACACACACACACACACAAGCACACACACAGATACACATACACGCACAGGCACACACACACACATACACACACTCGCACACACACAAACACATACGCAAACACACACTCACACAGACGCACATGCACACACACAAACACATACGCAAACACACACATAGCCACACTCACACACACACACACACATGCACACACTGACGTTCAACAATACTCACGTTCAATAACAAACGAGTAAGCAAGAAAATTTAATAAACAAGATATTTAGCTGTATTTCCATTATTTACATGACATATATTAAGAATTTTCGTATATATTTTTACTATTTAAAATTTTTTTAACTTGAAATTTCAAAAAATTTGCCAAGGGGTATATATACGAATTTTTTTAAAGCAAAATATTTTATTTTCTATTCGCAATTTCAGACACACCAACGGTTAAGTCCGCACAGGCTTACACACATACACCTCCACAAACACACACCCACACGTGTGCACACACACTCACACCCATGCACAAACTCACGTTCAATAACAAACGAATATGTAAGAAAATTTAATAAACCATATATTTGGTTGTATTTTCATTATTTAAGAAAATTGTGAAAGGGTATATACATGATTTTTTTTAGCCACATATTTTATTTTCTATTCACAATTTCATACGCACACACCCCTAAATTTCAGACACATATTTTATTTTCAATACACACACACTCCCGCACGCACACACACACACACACACAAACGCACACACACAAACACACACATATCCACACTCACACACACATGCACACACACACACACACTCACATTAAATAACGTGAGAATAAGCAAGAAAATTTAAGAAACAAGATATTTTGTTGTATTTTCATTATTTACGACATATATATTAAGGATTTTTGAATATATTTTTGTTATTTTCTATTTTGCGAACTAGAAATTTCAAGAAAATTGCCAAGGGGTATATATATGATTTTTTTTAGGCAAAATATTTTACTTTCTATTCACAATTTCAGACACACCAGTTCGTAAATCCATGCAGGCACACACATATACACCCACACACACAAACACACACATGCACAAACTCACATTCAATAACAAATGAATATGTAAGAAAATTTAATAAACAAGATATTTGGTTGAATTTTCATTATTTAAGAAAATTGCGAAAGGGTATATATACGATTTTTTTTAAAACCACATATTATATTTTCTATTCACAATTTGATACGCACCCACCACTAAATTTCAGACACATATTTTGTTTTCAATACGCACACACTCCTACACGCACAAACACACAGACACACAAACACACACACAAACCTATACATATCTACACTCTCTCTCTCTCTCTCTCTCTCTCTCTCACACACACACACACACACACACACACTCACGTTCAGTAACACGTGAATAAGCAAGAAAATTTAAGAAACAAGATATTTGGTTGTATTTTCATTTTTTACGTCATATGTATCTAGGATTTTCGAATATATATTTTTTATTTTCTATTTTTGAACTAGAAATTTCAAGAAATTTTTCCAAGGGGGTATATATATGATTTTTTTGATCCAAAATATTTTATTTTCTATTCACAATTTTAGATACACCAACGCCTAAATCCACACAGGCACACACACACACGCACGCACAGACCTAAACACACACACACACACTTGCTCACACACTCACACACATGCACAAACTCACGTTCAATAACAAATGAATATGTAAGAAAATTTAATAAACAAGATATTTGGTAGTATTTTCATTATTTAGGAAAATTGCGAAGGGTTATATATATGATATTTTTTCAGACACATATTTTATTTTCAATGCACACACACTCCCGCACACACACACACACACACTCACACTCACACACACTCACGTTCAGTAACATGTGAAGAAGCAAGAAAATTTAAGAAACAATATATTTGGTAGTGTTTTCATTATTTACGTCATATGTATTTGGGATTTTCGAAAATATTTTTATTATTTTCTATTTTTTGAACTATAAATTTCAAGAAATTTTCCAGGGGGTATATATATGATTTTTTTTTATCCAAAATATTTTATTTTCTTTTGAGAATTTCAAAGACACCAACGTCTAAATCCACACGGGCACACACACGCGCGCGCGCACAAACCCAAACACAGACAAACACACACACACACACTCACACTCACGCACAAACTCACTTTCAATAACAAATGAATATGTAAGAAAATTTAATAAACAAGATATTTGATTGTATTTTCATTATTTAGGAAATTGCGACGGGGTATATATATGATATTTTTTCAGCCACATATTTTATTTTCTATTCACAATTTCATACGCACACACCCCTAAATTTCAGACACATATTTTATTTTCAATACACACACACACACTCCCGCACGCACGCGCACACAAGCACAGACACATATCCAAACTCATACACACGCACTCTCACACACACACACACTCACGTTCAGTGACATGTGAATAAGTAAGAATATTTAAGAAACAAGATATTTGGTTGTATTTTCATTATTTACGTCATATGTATTTAGGATTTTCGAATATATTTTTATTATTTTCTATTTTTTGAACTAGAAATTTCAAGAAATTTTCCAGGGGGTATATATTTCATTTTTTTTATCCAAACTATTTTATTTTCTATTCACAATTTCAGACACACCAACGCCAAAATCAACACGGGTACACACACATACACTCGCACACACAAACAAACACACACGTGCGCGCACACACACTCACACACACAAACACAAGCATGTACACACACTCACGCACACACAGACACACACACACACTCACGCACACACTCACACACATGCACAAACTCACGTTCAATACCAAATGAATATGTAAGAAAATTTAATAAACAAGATATTTGATAGTATTTTCATTATTTAAGAAAATTGCGAAGGGGTATATATATGACATTTTTTGAGGCACATATTTTTTTTCTATTCACAATTTCATACGCATCCACCCCTAAATTTCAGAGACATATTTTATTTTCAATACACACACACACTCCCGCACGCACGCGCACACAAGCACAGACACATATCCAAACTCATACACACGCACTCTCACACACACACACACTCACGTTCAGTGACATGTGAATAAGTAAGAATATTTAAGAAACAAGATATTTGGTTGTATTTTCATTATTTACGTCATATGTATTTAGGATTTTCGAATATATTTTTATTATTTTCTATTTTTTGAACTAGAAATTTCAAGAAATTTTCCAAGGGGTATATATTTCATTTTTTTTTATCCAAAATATCTATTAAGAATTTCAAACACACCAACGCCTAATTCCACACAGGTATACACACACGCGCGCGCGCTCACAAACCCAAACACACACACGCACTCACACAAGTACACACACTCACGCGCACACACACTCACACTCACACACACACACACACACACACACACACACGCACGCACACACACACACTCACGCACGCACACACACACACACACACTCACGTTTAGTGAGATGTGAATAAGCAAGAAAATTTAGGAAACAAGATATTTTGTTCTATTTTCATTATTTATGTCATATGTATTTAGAATTTTCGAATATATTTTTATTATTTTCTATTTTTTGAACTAGAAATTTCAAGAAATTTTCCAAGGGGAATATATTTCAATTTTTTTATCCAAAATATTTTATTTTCTATTCACAATTTTAGACACACCAACGCCTAAATCCACACAAACACACACCCATACACTCGCACAAACACACACACACGCGCGCACACACATAAACACACACACGCACACACACTCTCGCAGACACACACACACACACACACACACACTCTCAAGCACACACTCACACACACACACACACACACACACACACATACTCAAGCACGCACTCACACACATGCACAAACTCACGTTCAATAACAATTGAATATGCAAGAAAATTTAATAAACTATATATTTGGTAGTATTTTCAATATCTAAGAAAATTGGGAAGGGGTATATATATGATATTTTTTGGGCCACATATTTAATTTTCTATTCACAATTTCATACGCATCTACCCCAAAATTTCAGACACATATTTTATTTTCAATACACACACACACACTCCCGCACGCACACGCAGACACACACACACACACTCACTCACACTCACACACATTCATGTTCAGTAACATGTGAGACAGCCAGAAAATTTAAGAAACAAGATATTTGGTTGAATTTTCATTATTTACGTCATATGTATTTAGGATTTTTGAATATGTTTTTATGATTTTCTATTTTTTGAATTAGAAATTTCAAGAAATTTTCCAAGGGGTATATATTTCATTTTTTTGATCCAAAATATTTTATTTTCTATTGAGAATTTCAAACACACCAACGCCTAATTCCACATAGGTATACACACACACGCACTCACACAAGTACACACACTCACACACACACACACACTCACGCACGCACACACACACACTCCCGCAAGCACACGCACACACACACACACATATCCACACTCATACACATGCACAAACGCAAACACACACACACACTCACACTCACACACACTCACATTCAGTAACATGTGAATAGGCCAGAAAATTTAAGAAACAAGATATTTTGTTGTATTTTCATTATTTACGTCATATGTATTTAGGATTTTCAAATATATTTTTATTATTTTCTATTTTTTGAACTAGAAATTTCAAGAAATTTTCCAAGGGGTATATATATGATTTTTTTTGAAGCAAAATATTTTATTTTCTATTCACAATTTCAGACACACCAACGGCTAAATCCACACAAACACACACCCATACACTCCCACATACACACACACGCGCGCGTACACCCAAACACACACACTCAAGCACACACTCACACACACACACACATACACTCAAGCACGCACTCACACACATGCACAAACTCACGTTCAATAACAATTGAATATGTAAGAAAATTTAATAAACAATATATTTGGTAGTATTTTCAATGCTTAAGAAAATTGGGAAGGGGTATATAGATGATATTTTTTGAGCCACATATTTTATTTTCTATTCACAATTTCATATGCATCCACCCCTAAATTTCAAACACATATTTTATTTTCAATACACACACACACGCGCACACAAGCACACACACACACACACACTCACGTTCAGTAACATGTAAATAAGCAAGAAAATTTAAGAAACAAGATATTTGGTTGTATTTTCATTATTTATGTCATATGTATTTAGGATTTTTGAATATATTTTTATTATTTTTGATTTTTTGATCTAGAAATTTCAAGAAATATTCCAAGGGGTACATGTTTCATTTTTTTTCTCCAAAATATTTTATTTTCTATTGACAATTTCAGACACACCAACGCCAAAATCCACGCAGGCACACACACATACACTCGCACACACACACACACGCGCGCGCGCGCACACACATTCACACACACACACTCACACACATGCACAAACTCACGTTCAATAACAAATGAATATGTAAGAAAATTTATTAAACAAGATATTTGGTAGTATTTTCATTATTTAAGAAAATTGCGAAGGGGTATACATATGATATTTTTTGAGCCACATATTTTATTTTCTATTCGCAATTTCATGCCCATCCACCCCTAAATTTCAGACACATATTTTATTTTCAATAGACACACACAAACAGACACATATCCACATTCATTCATACGCACACACACACACACTCACGTTCAGTGACATGTGAATAAGTAAGAAAATTTAAGAAACAAGATATTTGGTTGTATTTTCATTATTTATGTCATATGTATTTAGGATTTTCGAATATATTTTTATTATTTTCAATTTTTTGAACTATAAATTTCAAGAAATATTCCAAGGGGTACATGTTTCATTTTTTTTATCCAAAATATTTTATTTTCTATTCACAATTTCAAACACACCAACGCCAAAATCTACGCGGGTGCACACACACACACACACGCGCGCGCACACATTCAAACACACACACTCACACACACAAACACACATGCGCACACACACATGCACAAACTCACGTTCAATAGCAAATGAATATGTAAGAAAATTTATTATTTGGTAGTATTTTCATTATTTAAGAAAATTGCAAAGGGATATATATATGATATTTTTTGAGCCACATATTTTATTTTCTATTCACAATTTCATACGCATCCACCCCTAAATTTTAGACACATATTTTATTTTTAACACGCACACACTCCCGCACGCACGTACACACAAACACACACACATATCCACACTCACACACACTCACGTTCAGTGACATTCGAATAAGCAAGAAAATTTAAGAAACAAGATATTTGGTTGCATTTTCATTATTTACGTCATATGTATTTAGCATTTTCGAATATATTTTTATGATTTTCTATTTTTTGAACTAGAAATTTCAAGAAAATTTCCAAGGGGTATATATTTCATTATTTTTATCCAAACTATTTTATTTTCTATTGAGAATTTCAAACACACCAATGCCTAAATCCACACAGGCACACAAACAAACGGGCGCGCGCGCACAAACCCAAACACACACACATCCACAAACTCACGTTCAATAACAAATGAATATGTAAGAAAATTTAATAAACAAGATATTTGATTGTATTTTCATTATTTAAGAAAATTGCGAGTGGGGTATATATATGATATTTTTTGAGCCATGTATTTTATTTTCTATTCACAATTTCATACGCACCCACCCCTAAATTTTAGACACATTTTATTTTCAATACACACACTCCCGCACGCACACACACACAAACACACACGTATCCACACATACGCACACACGCACGTACACACACAGAAACACACACATATCCACACATACGCACACAAACACACACACTCACATTCAATAACATGTGAAAAGCAAGAAAATTTAAGAAAAAACATATTTGGTTGTATTTTCAATATTTACGTCACATGTATTTAGGATTTTCGAATATATTTTTATTATTTTCTATTTTTTGAACTAGAAATTTCAAGAAATTTTCTAAGGGGTATATATATCAATTTTTTTATCCAAAATATTTTATTTTCTATTCACAATTTTAGACACACCAACGCCTAAATCCACACAAACACACACCCATACACTCGCACAAAGATACACACGTGCGCGTACACACCCAAACACAGACACGCACACACACACACACACACACACACTCAAGCACACACTCACACACACACACATACACTCAAGCACACACTCACACACATGCACAAACTCACGTTCAATAACAAATGAATATGTAAGAAAGTTTAATAAACAATATATTTGGTAGTATTTTCAATATCTCAAAAAATTGGGAAGGGGTATATATATGATATGTTTTGAGCCACATATTTTATTTTCTATTCACAATTTCATATGCATCCACCCCTAAATTTCAGACACATATTTTATTTTCAATACACACACACACTCCCGCACGCACACACACACACACACATACACACACACACACACACATAAACAGAAACAGACACATATCCACACTCATACACATGCAGACACACACACACACACACACTCACACTCCCACACATTCACGTTCAGTAACAAGTGAAAAAGCCAGAAAATTTAAGAAACAAGATATTTGGTTGAATTTTCATTATTTACGTCATACGTATTTAGGATTTTTGAATATATTTTTATGATTTTCTATTTTTTTAACTAGAAATTTCATGAAATTTTCCAAGGGGTATATATTTCATTTTTTTTGATCCAAAATATTTTATTTTCTTTTGAGAATTTCAAACACACCAATGCCTAAATCCACACAAGCACACAAACAGACGCGCGCGCGCACAAACCCAAACGCACACACATACACAAACTCACGTTCAATAACCAATGAATATGTAAAAAAAATTAATAAACAAGATATTTGATTGTATTTTCATTATTTAAGAAAATTGCGAAGGGGTATATATATGATATTTTTTGAGCCACATATTTGAGAAACTCACGTCCAAAATATTTTATTTTCTATTCACAATTTCAGCCACACCAACGTCTAAATCCACACAAACACACACCCATACACTCGCACAAACACACACACACGCGCGCACACACCCAAACACACACACACACACACACTCAAGCACACACTCACACACACGCACATACACTCAAGCACACACTCACACATATGCACAAACTCACGTTCAATAACAAATGAATATGTAAGAAAATTTAATAAACAATATATTTGGTTGTATTTTCAATATCTAAGAAAATAGGGAAAGGGTATATAAATGATATTTTTTGAGCCACATATTTTATTTTCTATTCACAATTTCATATGCATCCACTCCTAAATTTCAGATACATATTTTATTTTCAATACACACACACTCCCGCACGCACACGCACATGCACACACACACACACAGACACACACAAACAGACACATATCCACACTCATACACACGCTGACACACACACACACACACACTCACACACACTCACGTTCAGTAACATGTGAATAAGCCAGAAAATTTAAGAAACAAGATATTTGGTTGAATTTTCATTATTTACGTCATATGCATTTAGGATTTTTGAATATATTTTTATGATTTTCTATTTTCTGAACTAGAAATTTCAAGAAATTTTCCAAGGGGTATATATTTCTTTTTTTTTTATCCAAAATATTTTATTATCTATTGAGAATTTCGAACACACCAACACCTAAATCCACACAGGCACACAAACAGACATGCGCGCGCACAAACCCCAACGCACACACATGCACAAACTCACGCTCAATAACAAATGAATATGTAAGAAAATTTAATAAACAAGATATTTGATTGTATTTTCATTATTTAAGAAAATTGCGAAGGGGTATATATATGATATTTTTTGAGCCACATATTTTGTTGCCTATTCACAATTTCATACGCACGCACCCCTAAATTTTAGACACATATTTTATTTTCAATACACACACACTTCTGCACGCACACATGCACATACACACACACAAACACACACATATCCACACATGCGTATACACGCACAAACACACACAGAAACACACTCACACACACTCACATTCAGTAACATTTGAATAAGCAAGAAAATTTAAGAAAAAAGATATTTGGTTGTATTTTCATTTTTTACATCACATGTATTTTGGATTTTCGAATATATTTTTATTATTTTCTATTTTTTGAACTAGAAATTTCAAGAAATTTTCTAAGGGGTATATATATCAATTTTTTTATCCAAAATATTTTATTTTCTATTCACAATTTTAGACACACCAACGCCTAAATCCACACAAACAGACACCCATACACTCGCACATACACACACGCGCGCGCACACACCCAAACACACGCGCGCACACACCCAAACACACACACGCACACACACACACACTCAAGCACACACTCACACACATGCAAAAACTCACGTTCAATAACAAATGAATATGTAAGAAAATTTAATAAGCAATATATTTGGCAGTATTTTCAATATTTAAGAAAATTGGGAAGGGGTATATTGGTAGTATTAAAGAAATTTTCCAAGGGGTATATATTTCAATATTTTTATCCAAAATATTTTATTTTCTATTCACAATTTCAGACACCAACGCCAACACCCACACAGGCATACACACATACATTCGCACACACACGCACACACGCATATACCCAAACACACACTCACAGACACAAACACACACACGCACACACACTCACACACACACACTCACACACATGCACAAACTCACTTTCAATAACAAATGAATCTGTAAGAAAATTTAATAAATAAGATATTTGGTAGTATTTTCATTATTTAATAAAATTGCGAAAGGTATATATGTGATTTTTTTTAGCCACATATTATATTTTCTATTCACAATTTCATACGCATCCACCACTATATTTCAGACACATATTTTATTTTCGATATACACGCACTCCCGCACGTACACACACACATATCCACACTCATACACACACACACACACACTCACGCTCAGTGAGATGTGAATAAGCAAGAAAATTTAGGAAACAAGATATTTTGTTGTATTTTCATTATTTATGTCATATGTAATCAGAATTTTCGAATATATTTTTATTATTTTCTATTTTTTGAACTAGAAATTTCAAGAAATTTTCCAAGGGGTATATATTTCAATTTTTTTATCCAAAATATTTTATTTTCTATTCACAATTTCAGACACACCAACGCCTAAATCCACACAAACACACACCCATACACTCACACAAACACACACACACGCGCGCACACACCTAAACACACACACGCACACAGACTCTCGCAAACACACACACGCACACTCTCTCAAGCACGCACTCAGACACACACACACTCAAGCACGCACTCACACACATGCACAAACTCACGTTCAATAACAATTGAATATGTAAGAAAATTTAATAAACAATATATTTGGTAGTATTTTCAATATCTAAGAAAATTGGGAAGGGGTATATATATGATATTTTTTTAGCCACATATTTAATTTTCTATTCACAATTTCATACGCATCTATCCCAAAATTTCAAACACATATTTTATTTTCAATACACACACACACTCCCGCACGCACACGCACACACACACACACACACACACACACACACTCACACGCATTCACGTTCAGTAACATGTGAAAAAGCCAGAAAATTTAAGAAACAAGATATTTGGTTGAATTTTCATTATTTACGTCATATGTATTTAGGATTTTTGAATATGTTTTTATGATTTTCTATTTTTTGAACTAGAAATTTAAAGAAATTTTCCAAGGGGTATATATTTCATTTTTTTGATCCAAAATATTTTATTTTCTATTGAGAATTTCAAACACACCAACGCCTAAATCCACACAGACACACAAACAGACGCGCGCGCGCACAAACCCAAACCCACACACATGCACAAACTCACGTTCAATAACAAATGAATATGTAAGAAAATTTAATAAACAAGATATTTGATTGTATTTTCATTATTTAAGAAAATTGCGAAGGGGTATATATATGATATTTTTTTAGCCACATATTATATTTTCTATTCACAATTTCGTACGCACCCACCCCAAAATTTTAGACACATATTTTATTTTCAATACACACACACTCCCGCACGCACACACACATGCGCACACACGCACATACACACACATAGGCACACACGCACACAGACACACACACACTCACACACACTCGCATTCAGTAACATGTGAATAAGCAAGAAAATTTACCAAAAAAGATATTTGGTTGTATTTTCATTATTCACATCACATGTATTTTGGATTTTTGAATATATTTTTATTATTTTCTATTTTTTGAACCAGAAATTTCAAGAAAATTTCAAAGGTTATATATATCAATTTTTTTATCCAAAATATTTTATTTTCTATTCACAATTTTAGACACACCAACGCCTAAATCCACACAAACAGACACCCATACACTCGCACATACACACACACACGCGCGCACACACCCAAACACACATGCACACACACACACACTCAAGCACACACTCACACACATGCAAAAACTCATGTTCAATAACAAATGAATATGTAAGAAAATTTAATAAACGATATATTTGGCAGTATTTTCAATATTTAAGAAAATTGGGAAGGGGTATATTGGTAGTATTTAAGAAATTTTCCAAGGGGTATATATTTCAATTTTTTTATCCAAAACATTTTATTTTCTATTCACAATTTCAGACACACCAACGCCTAAATCCACACAAACACACACCCATACACTCGCACAAACAAACACACACACACACACTCAAGCACACACTCACACACACACACACATACACTAAAGCACATACTCACACACATGCACAAACTCACGTTCAATAACAAATGAATATGTAAGAAAATTTAATAAACAATATATTTGGTAGTATTTTCAATATCTAAGAAAATTTGGAAGGGGTATATATATGATATTTTTTGAGCCACATATTTTATTTTCTATTCACAATTTCATACACATCCACCGCTAAATTTCAGACACATATTTTATTTTCAATACACGCACACACTCCTGCACGCACACGCACACACATACACACACACAAACAGACTCATATCTACACTCATACACACGCAGACACACACACTCACACTCACACACACTCACATGTGAAAAAGCCAGAAAATTTAAGAAACAAGATATTTGGTTGAATTTTCATTATTTACGTCATACGTATTTAGGATTTTTGAATATATTTTTATGATTTTCTATTTTTTTAACTAGAAATTTCAAGAAATTTTCCGAGGGGTATATATTTCATTTTTTTTTATCCAAAATATTTTATTTTCTATTGAGAATTTCAAACACACCAACGCCTAAATCCACACAGGCACACAAACAGAAGCGCGCGCGCACAAACCCAAACGCACGTACATGCACAAACTCACGTTCAATAACAAATGAACATGTAAGAAAATTTAATAAACAAGATATTTGATTGTATTTTCATTATTTAAGAAAATTGCGAAGGGGTATATATATGATATTTTTTGAGCCACATATTTTATTTTCTATTCACAATTTCATACGCACCCACCCCTAAATTTCAGACACATTTTATTTTCTATACACACACACTCCCGCACGCACACACACATACGCACACACGCACACACACACACACACTCAGACTCACACACACTCACGTTCAGTGAGATGTGAATAAGCAAGAAAATTTAGGGAACAAGATATTTGGTTGTATTTTCATTATTTATGTCTTATGTATTTAGAATTTTCGAATATATTTTTATTATTTTCTATTTTTTGAACTAGAAATTTCAAGGAATTTTCCAAGGGGTATATATTTCAATTTTTTTATCCAAAATATTTTATTTTCTATTCACAATTTCAGACACACCAGCACCTAAATCCACTCAAACACACACCCATACAGTCGCACAAACACACACACGCACGCACACACACCCAAACACACACACGCACACACACTCACGCACGCACACACACACACACACACACAAGCACACACTCACACACATGTACAAACTCACGTTCAATAACAAATGAATATGTAAGAAAATTTAATAAATAAGGTATTTGGTTGTATTTTCGTTATTTAAAAGAATTGAGAAGGGGTATATATATGATATTTTTTGAGCCACATATTTTATTTTCTATTCACAATTTCAACGCACCCACCCCTAAATTTCAGACACATATTTTCTTTTCAATACACCTACACACCCACACACACATACACACACACACATACACACACACTCGCACACACAGAAACACACACATATCCACAATCACACACGCGCGCGCGCGCGCACACTCACATTCAATAACAAATGAATAACCAAGAAAATTTAAGAAACAAGATATTTGGTTGTATTTTCAATATTTACATCATATATATTATGGATTTTTGAATATATTTTTATTATTTTCTATTTTTTGAACTAGAAATTTCAAGAAATTTTCCAAGGGGTATATACATGATTTGTTTTTGGCAAAAATATTTTATTTTCTATTCAAAATTTCAAGCACACCCGTGCGTAAATGCACACAAGCACACACACAAACACACACACACACACACACTCACACACACACGCACGCACACTCACACGCATGCACAAACTCACATTCAATAACAAATGAATATGTAAGAAAATTTAATAAACAAGATATTTGGTTAAATTTAAATTATTTAAGAAAATTGCGAAGGGGTATATATATGATTTTTCTTGAGCCACATATTTTATTTTCTATTCACAATTTCATATGCACCCATCTCTAAATTTTAGACACATATTTTATTTTCAATACACCCACACTCCCGTACGCACACACACACACACAAACAAACACGCAAACGCACACATATCCACACTCTCACACACGCTCACGTTCAATAACATGTGAATAAGCAAGAAAATTTAAGAAACAAGATATTTGGTTGTATTTTCATTATTTACACCATATATATTTAGGATTTTCAAATATATTTTTATTATTTTCTATTTTCTGAACTAGAACTTCAAGAAATTTTCCATGGGGTATATATGTATTATTTTTTTTGAAACAAAATATTTTATTTTCTATTCAAAATTTCAAACACACCAACGCCTAAATCCACACAGGTGCACACACATACACACACACACACGCATGTGCATACACACACACGCACACACCCATACACACAAACGCGCACACACATGCACACACTCACTAACATGTACAAACTCACATTCAATAACAAATGAATATGTAAGAAAATTTAATAAACAAGATATTTGGTTGTATTTTGCTTATTTAAGAAAATTGCGAAGGGGTATATATATGATTTTTTTTGAGCCAAAATATTTTATTTTCTATTCACAATTTCAGACACACCAATATTTAAGTCCGCATAGGCGTACACACATACACCTCCACACACACACACACACTCACACACACACACTCTCTCACACATGCACAAACTCACGTTCAATAACAAATGAATATGCAAGTAAATTTAATAAACAAGATATTTGGTTGTATTTTCATTATTTAGGAAAATTACGAAGGGGTATATATATGATTTTTTTTTTTGCCACATATTTTATTTTCTATTCACAATTTCAGACACACCAATATTTAAGTCCGCACAAGCGCACACACATACACCTCCACACACACACACACACACACACTCGCTCACTCATACACATACACACACACACACTCAGACACTCACACACATGCACAAACTCACGTTCAATAACAAATGAATAAGCAAGTAAATTTAATAAACAAGATATTTGGTTGTATTTTCATTATTTAAGAAAATTGCGAAGGGGTATATATTTGATTTTTTTTGAAGCCACATATTTTATTTTCTATTCACAATTTCAGACACACCAATATTTAAGTCCGCACAAGCGCACACACATACACCTCCACACACACACACACCCACACACACACACACGCACACAAACAAACAAACACACACACTCACACACATGCACAAACTCACGTTCAATAACAAATGAATATGCAAGTAAATTTAATAAACAAGATATTTGGTTGTATTTTCATTATTTAAGAAAATTACCAAGGGGTATATATTTGAATTTTTTTTTAGCCACATATTTTATTTTCTATTCACAATTTCATATGCACCCACCCTTAAATTTCGGACACATATTTTATTTTCAATACACACACACACACACTCGCACGCACACAGACACACACACGCATGCACACACACACACACAAACATACACACACTCGCACACACCTAAACCCACACATATCTACACTCACACACACACACAAACACACACACACTCACACGCACTCCCGTTAAATAACATGTGAATAAGCAAGAAAATTTTAGAAATAAGATATTTGGTTGTATTTTCATTACTTATGTCATATATATTAAGGATTTTCAAATATATTTTTATTATTTTCTATTTTTTGAACTAGAAATTTCAAGAAAATTTCCAAGGGGTATATATATGATATTTTTTAAGTAAAATATTTTATTTTCTATTCACAATTTCAGACACACCAATACGTAAATCCACACAGGCACACACACATACACCCGAACACACAAACAGACACACTCATGCACACACGCACACACTCACATACATGCACAAGCTCACGTTCAATAACAAATGAATACGTACGAAAATTTAATAAACAAGATATTTGGTTGAATTTTCATTATTTAAGAAATTTACGAAGGGGTATATATATGATTTTTTTAAGCCACATGCTTTTTTTTCTATTCATAATTTCATATGCACCCACCCGTAAATTTCAGACACAAATTTTATTTTCAATACACCTACACTCCCGCACACACACACACACACACACACACACACAAACTCGCATACACATAAACACACACACAAACACACATGCACACAGACAGACACACACACACACTCCCATTCAATAACAGGTGAATAAGCAAGAAAATTTAAGAAACAAGATATTTGGTTGTATTTCCCTTATTTAAGTCATATATATTTAGGATTTTTGAATATATTATTACTATTTTGTATTTTTTGAATTAGAAATTTCAAGAAATTTTCCAAGGGATATACATATGTTTTTTTTCTATCCAAAATATTTTATTTTCTATTAACAATTTCAGACACACCAACGCCAAAATCCACACAGGCACACACACGCACACACACACACACACACACACACACACACACACACACACACACTCACTCATACACATACTCACATTCAATAACATATGAATAAGCAAACATATTTAAGAAACAAGATATTTGGTTGTATTTTCATTATTTAAGTCATATATATTTAGGATTTTCGAATACATTTTTATAAATTTCTTTTTTTTGAACAAGAAATTTCAAGAAAATTTCCAACGGGTATATATATGATTTTTTTTGAGGCAAAATATTTTATTTTCTATTCACAATTTCAGACACACCAACGCCTAAAACCACACGGCACACACACATACACTCGCACACACACGCACACACACACACTCGCACATATGTACAAACTCATGTTCAATAACAAATGAATATGTAAAAAAATTTAATAAACAAGATATTTGGTTGTATTTTCATTATTTAAGAAAATAGCGAAGGGGTATATATATGATTTTTTTTTCGCCACATATTTTATTTTCTATTCACATTTTCATACGTACCCATCCCTAAATTTCAGACACATATTTTATTTTCAATACACCCACACTTCTGCACGTACACACACATATCCACACTCACACACACACGCGCACGCACACACACACACACACACACACACACACACTCCCGTTCAATAACATGTGAATAAGCAAGAAAATTTAAGAAACAAGACATTGGGTTGTATTTTCATTACTTATGTCATATATATTTAGGATTTTTGAATATATTTTTATTATTTTCTAATTTTTGACTCACACACGCGCGCACGCACACACACACACACACACTCCCGTTCAATAACATGTGAATAAGCACGAAAATTTAAGAAACAAGACATCGGGTTGTACTTTCATTATTTACGTCATACATATTTAGGATTTTTGAATATATTTTTATTATTTTCTATTTTTTGAACAAGAAATTTCAAGAAAATTTTCAGGGGGTAATATATGATTTTTTTTGAAGCAAAATATTTTATTTTCTATTTACAATTTCAGACACCCCAATGCCTAAATCCACACAGGCACACACACATACCCTCGCACACACACACACACGCGCGTGCACACCCAAACACACACACTCAAGCACACACGCACACACACACACACACACACACACTCAAGCACGCACTCACACACATGCACAAACTCACGTTCAATAACAAATCAATAAGTAAGAAAATTTAATAAATAAGATATTTTGTTGTTTTTTTATTATTTTAGAAAATTGCGAAGGGGTATATATATGATTTTTAAGCCATATATTTTATTTTCTATTCACAATTTCAGACACATATTTTATTTTCTATACACCCACACCAAAATTTCAGACACATATTTTATTTTCTATACACGCACACACTCACTCACACACACACACAAACAAACATACATACACATACATATACACACACTCGCACACACAAACACATAAGCAAACAAACCCATACCCACACACACACACACTCTCTCACACACACACAGTCACGTTCAATAACAAGTGAATAAGCAAGAAAATTTAATAAACCTGATATTTGGTTATATTTTCATTATTTATGCCATATATATTAAGGGTTATAGAATATGTTTTTATTATTTTCTCTTATTTGAACTAGAAATTTCAAGAAATTTTCCAAAGGGTATATATGATTTTTTTTGAATCAAAATATTTTATTTTATATTCACAATTTCAGATACACCAATGCCTAAATCCACACACACATACACTCGCGCGCGCACACACACACACACACACACACACTACCACGCACGCACACGCACACACACACACACATACACTCACACACTTCTACAAACTCATGTTCAATAACAAATGAATATATAAGAAAATTTAATAAACAAGATATTTGGTTGTATTTTTGTTATTCAATTTATAATTTTTTTTAGCCACATGTTTTATTTTCTATTCACAATTTCATACGCACCCACCCCTAAATTTCAGACACATTTTATTTTCTATACACGCACACTCCCACACACACGCACACACACACATACACACACAAACACACATATATCCACACACACACACACACACACACTCATACACATACTCACATAAGCAAAAAAATTTAAGAAACAAGATATTTGGTTGTATTTCATTATTTACGTCATATATATTAAGGATTTTTGAATATGTTTTTATTATTTTCTAATTTTTGAACTAGAAATTTCAAGAAAATTTTCCAAGGGTATATATATGAGTTTTTTTAAGCAAAATATTTTTTTTCTATACACACACACAAACACACACATACACACACATTCACGCACACACACACACACACACACTCACACACATGTGCAAAACTCACGTTCAATAACAAATGAATATGTAAGATAGGTTTAGGGTTTAGGGTTCTTTTGGGTTCAGGGTTTAAGTTTAGAGTTCAGGATTCAGGGTTCAGGATTTTTTTTTGGTAAAAGCCGCCGGTGTCGTGGCGGTGGGTTTAGGGTTTTTTAGGGTTTTGGGTTTAGGGTTCAGGATTCAGGGTTTAGGGTTAGGGTTAGGGTTCAGGGTTTTTTAGGGTTTTGGGTTTAGGGTTTTCAGGGTTCAGGATTCAAGGTTTAGGGTTAGGGTTCAGGGTTTAGGGTTTAGGGCAAAGGTTCAGGGTTCAAGGTTCAGGGTTCAGGGTTTAGGGTTTTTTAGGGTTTAGGGTTTAGGGTTCAGGGTTTTTCGGGTTCAGGGTTCAGGGTTTCAGGGTTTCAGGGTTCAGGGTTTCAGGGTTTCAGGGTTCAGGGTTCAGGGTTCAGGTTTCAGGGTTTCAGGGTTCAGGGTTCAGGGTTCAGGGTTCAGGGTTTTTTTTTTTTTTTTTTTTTTTTTTAAGAAACCGCCTGTGCCATGGCGGGGGGTTTGGCGGACCCCTACCATGTATATTATCCAAAAGAGGTGAATACAAGAAAGGAAATTTGAAAGCAAGAAATAAGGAGGACTCCTCCCTTACAAAGGAATACTTCAAAGATTAAATCTGGAATATTGTTTATAAGGTATAATGCATGGTTTTGGAACAACACATCCAATAGGCTACATTGGTACATTGGCTTCCTTCCCTTTGCATCAGCCCAAGTTCAAATCCTTTCTAAAGCAAAATTGAGTTTTATTCTAAGACCCAATTTCGCCCAACACATGCCCCTCTCGGCCTAGTCCACCCCAACATTTGGCAATCCACGGCCCAAGTATTTGAGGCTCCCGATCTCAAGTTGGGCCCATCGGGCAGCCCAGTAGCGTGGCCCCAATAGTCTCGGCCTATTCAGCCCAACGTTAGCCTGTTGTCTCAGCCCATCACAAGAAGCCCAAAAACTCAACAACCGTTTAGCCCATAAACCTTCAGCCCAAGGTAAGTGCTAGCCCAGGAACCAATAGGCCCACCTCGGCGGCCCAGCCAATTCCGGATGTTCCAGCCCACATCGTCCATCTTCGCATTTGGCAGCCAACGGCCCAAGTGTACCAAGCCCAGTGAATTCTTGGTCGAAATGGGCCCATCGTTCAGCCCAATAACATGACCCAGCAACCTCAACCCCTATTCGGACAGCCCATCATCTCGGCCCTTCAGCCCATCACTCAAATCAGGCCCAGCCGCCCTAATCCTTCAGCCCAAGCCCAATTGATTTGACCGTCCCATTCCAGAACAGCCCAAATCCGGCCATGGGCTCGGCCATCCCATTCCAGCGGCCCACGAAGATTCGGCGGGCCCCAAGGACCCCTACCAACCAATCGTTCTTTACATAACAAGTCAAAATTGGCTTGCTCGGTCAAAATAACTGGCCAAGACATTTATTCTTTCAGCAATTGTGGCGAGAACTTCAAGGCCATGCAGAAAACATCATTCCCAAGGCCATGCAAATGCATGCAAATTTTCCATGAAGAATTCCATACAGACTTCATGCAAATCCATGCAATCTGGCCTTCAATTTCACTCAATTCAAAAATGCCTCATTCAGTCAGCAAAGGCGGCCATGCAGTCACGCAAATTAAGGCTTCAACAATTGAGTGCAAGTCAAAATTACTCACACCTCAGTCCAAATTGAAGGCTTGCAATTTCAAGTGCAATTATAGTATATCATTCCCGAGGCCGGCACCCCTCCCGATGCCATGCACATGCAATTCACTCCACCATGCAAAATCCATGCAAATCCATGCAAAAACCATGCAAATTTACCTTCAATTTGAGATCCATGCAAGCCAAAAATACTCATAACTCGGAAAAAAATGATGGCTGAAAAATTCCAATGCAAAGCCATGCAATCCCATCTCATTTCACTCTGATGTATGGAATTCCCATCCGATCACAGCGAATGATGCCCCGAATTTCGCCACTGATTTCTTCTTTTTCAAGAATCTGGGACCTTTGCTGGTTGCATCCTTCATTTGCTAGCCAATCTGCAGCCCTATTTGCCTCCCTAAAAATGTGAGAAATTTGGTAGTTGATCCTCCTCAGCTTTCCATGGATCCTCAGAATCAAATGTTGGAGGTGCCATGCCACTTGACTAGGATTTCTGATAAGTTCAATAACAGCTGTAGCATCCGTTTCAATCCATATATTGTTAAGTCCCCGTTCACAGCAGATAGAGAGGCCCTTTTCAAGTGCACGCAGTTCAGCAACCATGTTTGTTTCTTGCCCAACACCCTCAAAAAAGGCAAATATAACGTCCCCTGATTCGGTTCTCACTACTCCGCCGATTCCAGCGCTGCCAGGATTCCCTCGTGATGCTCCATCAGTGTTGAGCTTATGCCACCCCTTGCTCGGTCTACTCCACAAAACCTTACAGACGTTCCTTTTTTCCTTTAGTTTAAAGGTGAAACCCATACTCCTAGCCACTGTCATGTCCCCCATCCACATTCTGCCACGCATTAGCTTACATTTGTAGAGGGTATTAAGGTGTTGAAGAACCTTATGGATGATTCTGTCAGCCCGAAAGGATTGCTGTCTATGTTTGGCATCATTTCTCTCAGTCCAAGCAAACCAAAGTATGAGCATAGGGATCACCAACCTGATGTGATTCTTGCATGCTTTTGCTGCTGTAATTTTCCAAGAGTTTAGGAGAGTCCGAACAGAGTTAGTATCCGGGATTGCAAGGTGGAAGAGGTTTGCAAAAAACTCCCAAACCTTGCTAATTTCACTTCCATTAATAAAGACGTGCTGTAGTGTCTCCAAGTTGTTGCAACATAAACATTTTGAGGCTAGCTGCACGCCTTTTTCTTGCATTCTGGAGTCTACTGGGATCCAATCATTGAGTAATCTCCAAACAAAAATAGACATTGTCTTGGTCAAGTAGGGACACCATATTTCCTCAAAGAGATGCATGGCAGCTTTGGGCTCTCTAATGTAATCCCAAGTGAGCTTTGTTGAGAATGTCCCATTATGAGAGAGTTTCCAGAGTAGCCGATCACTTTCACCACTGTTGATAGGAATATCCATTACCCGGGTAGCCACATCAAAGGGGAGCTCTTGTTTAAGCTTTTGGGGGTTCCAATTGCCATTCTGCCAATAGGCATTAACACATGCATGATTCCATTTCACCGGTTCCACAATATTCTTGATTGGCCCGTCTCCAAGCCAGTTGTCATGCCAGAAAGAGACTTCGCCATCCCCCAGAATCCAAAAACACTGTGACTCTGCTTGCATTCTTACTTTACACATCCTTCTCCAAATAGGAGACATGAAATATTGTGGCTTTTCCCACGTCGGGTGAAAACATGGGGTATATTTAAACATCATAAACTGTGCCCATAGTGAGGATTGGCTTCTGAATCTCCACCACATTTTATATGAGAATGACAGAAGCATATCACTTAAGTTCCGGACGCCCAGTCCCCCTTCCTTTGTTTTGAAGCAAAGGTTGGGCCAGCGGGTCCAATGAAGTTTTTTCTGTCCGCCTAGCGATCCCCAGAAGAAAGCATTGAACATCTTTTCAATTCTGTCAATAACTCCCTTAGGTGGAGCAGCCACTTGCAACAAGTACAGTGGCATTGAAGAGAGCACACTTTGGATAAGAACTAGTCTTCCTCCGTGTGATAAAAGAGCCTTTTCCCACCCTGAGATTTTGCTGCCAATTTTTTTAACAAGATCCGCAAAGAGATCCGTTCTGCTGTTACCCTTGTAGATTGGGGCACCTAAATACACCACTGGTGGATATTTGAGCACAAATCCTGTAATTTGCTTAATTCTTTGTATCTTGAGGCTTGGAGCTTTTTTATCAATCACAAAGAAGCTTTTGTTGCAGTTGACTTTCTGCCCAGAAACCCTCTCATATTGTTTAAGGAATTCCATGATACTTTTCAGAGCATTCTCTCCACTGTTGGTAAAAATAATGATATCATCTGCAAATGCCAGGTGAGATATAATTTTCGGACCCCTTGTATTATACCACAAGTTTTGATTTTGTTGGAACAGAGCATCCAAGCCCCGGGATAGGTATTCTGCTCCAAGGATAAACAGAGCCGGTGAGAGGGGATCCCCCTGCCGGAGTCCTCTAGTCGACTGAAAGAAGCCAGCACTCTGCCCATTAATAAGAAGGGAAAACCAACAATTTTCCATTAATTGCTTAACGTGTCTGATCCATACATCAGGAAACCCCAGCTTCTCAAGCATGCGGTAGACAAAGCCCCACTGTATACGATCGTATGCTTTTTCCATATCCAGCTTTAGAGCCACATTAGTTTCTGAGCCTTTCTTTCCTAGGCAATGTACGAGCTCCTGTGCCAGCAATATGTTATCCGAGATAAGTCTTCCTCTGACAAAGCCACTTTGGGATGGAGTAATAATCTTGGGCAGAATTTCAGCAATTTGGTTATTCATGAGCTTGGTGAGGATTTTAGAAGTAACATTGCATAAACTGATGGGCCGATAATCCTTCCAAGTCTCAGGATTCTCTACCTTTGGAATCAATACAATAGAGGTTGCCATAAAGCTTCTAGGTGGCTGAGAGCCGGAGAAAAAGTCTTGCACTGCCTCATACACGTCTTTAGCCACAACATCCCAACATTTTTGATAGAAATGAGCTGAGAAACCGTCTGGCCCAGCTGCACTATCAGGACACATTTCCGAAACCACCTTTCTTACGTCGTCCATTGAGGGGGTACCACAAAGGACACGTTGATCATTAGAGTCAAGGCATTTTGAGATGTTTATCAAGTCATCTTCTACCAGTGTCATACTTGGGGGCGCGAGAATATGTTGAAAATACGTCTTGCCCGATTGGCGAATCCCCATTGGCTGAGTAACCCAAGAACTGCCATCCCAGATTTTACTGATTCGTGTTCGGCTTCTCTTCTTCTTGACCATGGCATGGAAATATTTAGAGTTCTGCTCCCCTTCCAGCATCCATTTACAAGCTGCCTTTTGCCTCCAATATATCTCCTCCGTGGTTAGGGCCTGAGTAAGTTCAGCCGTGGCTTTGTTTAGCTCCATCAAATTATGATCCGACGGTTGAGAGTCGTATATTTTCTCCATATCTGCCACTTTCCGTTCTGCTTGTTCCGTTGCGTGAAAAATGTTGCCAAACACATCTTTGTTCCACTTTTTAAGGTGAAACTTCAAGGTATATAGTTTCTGTTGTAATTTTACCATACCACGGCCGTGAACCGGGAAACTCCAAATCTTTTCCACAAACTCCAGAAAGCCTGGGTGGCGACTCCACATGTTCTGAAATCGGAATGAGGATGGCCCAGTCTCCTGTTCACACATTAATGACAATAAGAGAGGGCAGTGATCAGAAACTCTTCTTGAGAGATGTTGAATCCGAGTATTTGGGTATGACTGTAGCCACTTGCTTGAGTAGAGAAATCTGTCAAGCCTTTGCCACAGTCCATTGCGCGTCCATGTGAACTGAGGTCCTTCAAAGTGTGTATCGGATAGTCCACATTCAAGAACCGTCTCCGCAAACTCCTCTATTGCTTTATTTTTTGGGGCAGCACCTCCAACTCTTTCATTGTGATGTAATATAACATTGAAGTCTCCCCCAACTATCCACGGTTCATCATTTTGGGAGATATTGAGAAGTTGATCCCATAAAGCCCTTCTATCAGCCCTCGTGTGCTTTGCATAGACCCAGGTGCCAAGAAAGGTTTCAGCCCCAGTAAACCGAATGTGCAGGAGCTGCTCATGGTCCTGCAAAACAGCCATCTGTATATGGTCCCTTACAAAGCACCAAATTTTATTAGTATGATTAGCAACAACACATTGAAACCCAAGCCGTCTCAGAAAATATCCCTCATCCATTTGAACTTTTGGTTCAATAATAACCAGAATATCAGGATGATTTCGCTTACAGAGTCTCCGAACATGCTTTTGTTTGAGAGGCGACCCAACGCCCCTCACATTCCACATAAGAACTTTCATTGCAAAGAAGGTAGAGAGGAGCCCACGGCAGCTCGGGTAGAGCTTCGGGTTCTAATTCTTCCTCTTGCAATAGTGACTCTGCCTCTCCAACCCGTGCCATCAAATGAACTCCTTCGAGGCCGCGGTATAGTGATGTCTGCCATTATTTCATCTTCAAAATTAGCTTCTTCAGAGCTTTGAGACAAAGACGACAAAGAACAATTTGTATGCTCAACGTGGCATGGGATTTCTCTCTCCGCATTAAAATTCACGTCACTATTGTTGGGAATTTCTTGCTCCTGAGATAAATCAAAACAAACATTAGTCACATGGCCTTCAATAAATGCTTGTCTGCCACTATCCACGGCCATGAATGCATGTGGGCCACTAGCATTAAATGCTTGTCCACCTTCGTTGACTTCGGATTCACAATTTGCAGCACTTTCTTGAGCAATTTCTGAAATTAGGGGGGCACTAGTATATCTAGCTTCCACGTCTAGCACATGCATGCCTCGATTTGAGGGCTCACTTTTTTCCCATGCACTCATGGTGTCGTCCTCCAGAATTTGCTTGCCTTTGTCATTATTTTCGGGTATCTCAGGGGAGTCTTCTACTTCAAGAGGGGCAAACCGAGAGCCACTATTTTCATTCCTTACTTCCGAGTTGGCATCCGAGCCGCGGGATGCACGGCGGTTCCTCTCAACCGGGGTGAATCCACCGTGATTGGGCTCATAGACAACAAGCGCCCTTGATGAGTTAGTCTGCTGAGGAGGAGGGTTCCTTCTCTGCGGTCTTTGATTACCATTTTCGTAACACTTATCCACTGCATGCCCAAGATGTTTACATACCGAGCAGTAGTCAGGGGGATTCTCATATACAACCTTTTGATTTCTAAGCTTCGAACCCAGAATAATGTTGATCAGTTCCGGGCGGGTGCTAGAGACATCAACTTCCACACACATTCTCGCCACTGAGAGCTTTGATTTATTGGCTGTAGCCTCGTCAAGCCGCAACGGCCTCCCGATTAAACTGGCTATAGAAAAGAGCGAGTTCTTATCAAATAGATGCAGAGGTAATCCAGGTAGGCGAATCCAAATCGAAACCACAGGAGACTCGATTTTTGGATCGAAGTCGGGTGCCCATTTGAGGACCCGCATTGGGAAATTCTTCATCCACCATATAGTTTTCAACCATAGCCTCGTATAGTCCTCTTCACAAGATAACACGATCAGTATATGTTTCATGTCAATAACATGAACTGAGTATTGACATTTCAGATTCAAAGCATCAAAACAAGACTCGAGTTCCGGCATTGTGGGGAAGCCATGAGAGAACTTCCCGACCAACGCAAACTGGTAAGGGCTCTCCAGATGGGACACTTCTTCCTCAGAGAAAATAATTTTGGGCACGCCATCATCAGACGTAGCGGATCCCATTGTAGTAGGAGTGGGCAAGGAAAAGAAGGATTTGAGATTGAATCGGTTGGGGTCTTCTGGGTTTTGCTTTTTTCCAGTGGGTTTGCGGGCCACATCGGCATATGACCGCTGAGGGTTGGTCATGGTGAGGGAGGGGCAGCCGCCCGCCCAAGGCGGCGCGGCGGTGGGTGGGGGAGCTCCGGAGTGGGCAGAAGGGTTTAGGTGTCCAAGGATTTTTGGAGGTGGCGGTTACGTTCTAGAGAGAAGGCAGAGAGATTTTCTAGAGAGAGAGAGTTCATGGTGGTTCGGTTTAGGGTTTAGGGTTCAGGGTTCAGGGTTCAGGGTTTTAGGGTTCAGGGTTTAGTGTACTTTAGGGTTCAGGGTTTAGGGTTTAGGGTTTAGGGTTCGGGGTTTAGGGTTTAGGGTTTAGGGTTCGGGGTTCGGGGTTCGGGGTTCCGGGTTCAGGGTTCAGGGTTCAGGGTTCAGGGTTCAGGGTTCAGGGTTGAGGGTTCAGGGTTCGGGGTTCGGGGTTCGGGGTTCGGGGTTCGGGGTTCGGGGTTCGGGGTTCGGGGTTCGGGGTTCGGGGTTCGGGGTTCGGGGTTCGGGGTTCGGGGTTCGGGGTTCGGGGTTTAGGGTTTAGGGTTTTAGGGTTTAGGGTTTAGGGTTTAGGGTTGACAATGGTTTAGGGTTTAGGGTTTAGGGTTGACAATGGTTTAGGGTTCAGGGTTCAGGGTTCAGGGTTCAGGGTTTAGGGTTGAGGGTTGAGGGTTTAGGGTTCAGGGTTCAGGGTTCAGGGTTCAGGGTTTCAGGGTTCAGGGTTCAGGGTTCAGGGTTCAGGGTTCAGGGTTCAGGGTTCAGGGTTCAGGGTTTAGGGTTTAGGGTTCAGGGTTCTTTTTTTTTTTTTTTTTTTTTGGTTTAGGGTTCAGGGTTCAGGGTTCAGGGTTCAGGGTTCAGGGTTCAGGGTTCAGGGTTCAGGGTTCAGGGTTCAGGGTTCAGGGTTCAGGGTTCAGGGTTCAGGGTTCAGGGTTCAGGGTTCAGGGTTCAGGGTTCAGGGTTTAGGGTTTAGGGTTTAGGGTTTAGGGTTTAGGGTTTAGGGTTTAGGGTTTAGGGTTTAGGGTTTAGGGTTTAGGGTTTAGGGTTTAGGGTTTAGGGTTTTAGGGTTCAGGGTTCAGGGTTCAGGGTTCAGGGTTCAGGGTTCAGGGTTCAGGGTTCAGGGTTCAGGGTTCAGGGTTCAGG